>JAACJM010000192.1:0-161001 GCA_013368315.1 Tetrapyrgos nigripes | reverse complement strand
CTGTATTCACCGCTACTTTGTTTTTCCTTCAGTCTTGGTCTTTATTTGATCCTTGACCGTTTCAAAGACGTCTCTTTAGCACTAGTACGCTAGATTTTGATTTTTATCTTCAAAATCACTTGAGTGACATAGTTCTTCTCCTTTACAACCTTAGGCTGCTAGTTCTAGTTATGATCATCTAAGTTCCCTCCACCTGTATCCAAAATTTGAAATATCTGTCTAAGACCGACATTTCTGAATTTCCGAATTTTCTACAGGGCTTAGGATACCTCCCCCCAACTGAAAAGTTTCATCGTCCTTGAGGAAGTATGTCATAGCAGCAGAGATAGACCGCCAGTCGAGTATAAAAGACGCCAATTTTGAGAGCTCAATTCCTCAAAACGAGTTCTACCATCGTACATCTCTCAGCTCTATTACTATGTCCACCTACTTCCAAAACTACTTCTTCTTCGATGCTGACGCTTGGATTGCCAAGGTTGCTGAAGCTTGCGACTCTGTCAATGCCATTGCTCTCTTGAAGCTCAAGAATGCGGCCCTCGTTGTCACTGCTCTTCAGAACTACAGATGCCTTGGTCAGTATTTACTGTCACTTTGTTGTTGGTACGTTGTACTTATTCGTTGTTCATCGCTAGTCGAGCATTTCGACATCAAGGAGTTCCGCAAAAACGAGCTTGCGTCAATGCTTACTTGCGCCATGCAGAGAACATTAAGGTCTTCGCCGATTTGTACAACGTCGACAAGAACAAGCTCCACTGCTTGGACAAGATCACTAACTTCGTTGATACTCTCAACAAGGCTCGTGGTCGTAACGATGTTCCTGGTAACAACATAACCATTATCAAGAATGGTAAACACAAGGTGCGTCCTATACCGCTAAAATATGATACTCCTTCTCACTTATGATTTTTCTAGCGCATCGTTTCTGCTCCTATTGTTGAAGACAGTGGGGAAATCCGACGTTGAGGTCATTACGATCCCAACGACATTGTGGTACGTCTACATCCCTATTTATCCCTGACTATTCAACTAATAGTGTACTAACCACTAGATGGGCGAGGCTGGCTTGTCTGCTTCGATACACGCCAGTTCCTCTAGCACCGCTAAAAAACCTTAAGGATCTTCCCAAGATTCCTAAGCATTCGGTACGCCCAGTTCCATTCATCTCTTTTAATCACTAGTCCTAACTAAGCCCTTTACTTAGAAGACTCCAGCTACCGCTGCTGTTACTCGTGCTACTGCTAAACGTGCAACCACCATATCTCTTCCTTATGCCTCGATTAAGGGGCTTGATACCTCTTCTCAGCAGTACTTCAAGGCTGACTATTACCTTCGTAAGGCAGAGGCTAACCGTCAAGAGGAAGCCGCTAGTCGCAGCAAAAAGAACCGAGTCTTCACTGGTTCTGTTAACAACTTCAACCCTCCTACGGATGGTAAGTTGTTCTCTTTGACTTCATTATTATTAACTGCTAATTGATTCTCTTTTAGAACCTATGAGACTCCTGAGGATCTGCTTGCAAGACTAACATTGGGACGTTCTTTGATTATCACAAACTCCCAGATGAGTCTCTAAACGCATTGCAGAACTTCTTGCGAAACGAGCTACTATCTGTGGCTCACCAGATGCACTTCTTGGCTAGTCACTACCGTGGTTCATACAACAACCTTGTGTCTGTGATTGAAGCCAAGTTGGCTGTACTGAGATCAAAGACAAGGCTTCTGCCACCAAAGAGGAACTTAATGGTTTTGTCCCCCAACGGTAAAGAGGGCTCTGGTCTGTTATCCCCATTGCTAATGTAGCCACTGCTTCTTCCAAGTCCACTTAGTTATGTAGTTCGTAGCATAACCTAGTACTTAGTACTGTCTCGCTAGTGCCAAGTCAATTGTAAATTGTTGTCTCCATTTGTTTTCTGTTGACACTCCTGAGTACCGGTCAAAGTAAACTCGTTATGACGTCTAAGTTCTATACTCAGACCCATTGGAGTCTTTTCAGGCACTACTGTCAGTCATTATTTTCAAACATCAACTTCCACAGTTTTCCTTTGATATCTGAACTCGCGGTATAGATGTTCCAGTTAGGATGTTTTAACGTTGCTAATTCTTGGTAGGAGATTGACTTTGTTGCCTTTGCCTCCCCCCAACTAAAAGCTGATTAGTACAGGACATCCGCTAATGGCTTGCATCTATTGCATTCTCGGCCATTTGATTGGGCTTGACTCTTGCTTTGTGTCTGTCACCGTGATCATTGGAATTCAAAGGGCTATTCTCATAGTCTAGTGCATCAAATGTACACTCAGCGATACTGTACTGGTTACTGGAACACCAATCATGTGCCAAATCTGAATCGTTTGATTGGCGGCTAGACCTACTAGTCGCCTTCGAGTCATGAAGTCCATGAGCCACTTGTACATTTGTCATTCTATAGCGGTTCTCTCGATCCTTAGTTCTGACCTTAGACCATTCCTAGCCCAAAATCCAAAATCCTAACTGTGGCTCGGGAGACCGAATACGACTTGTTTCCAAGATACGCCCTGGGCTGAGATCCCATTTCTGGGATATTCCGTTAGCCAGTAAGTTTACTCCGTTTAGTTCACATTTTTTCCGCTTCTTATAGTACGTCTCATTCTATAGTTTACACTTAACCGCCAGTGGGTCATCCCAAGAATGCCAGTACTTAGATATCAAACCTCGCTAGTTTTAGCAGAGAAGTAGCTACCAGTTTGTATAGTAGATACTTCAAGAAGGATTTTAACCGCTTAAGACCCCTCGCTTCCACTTTCTAGCCTTTTAGCGTCGCTTGGCACTTCAACTTTTTTGCAACTAGCAGTTACCTGCTAGTACCTAGTCTGGGTCATTGTTAAGATACCATCAGTGAGTCTGGTGGTAGTGGTTAACACAGCGGGATCCAATGCGCTTAAGGTGCCTCGTCTTTCCGCAGTGCTTGGTTCGATTCCAAGGACTTACGCATTCCCATCACCTATCCGCGGTGTCGGTAACGCCTGTGAATCTGTAGCAGTCGATTGCTCCTATGGAACAAACGTTACCCACTGCGGATAGGTGTGGATTTTTTATAATCCAACTATCTCTTTTTACTAGATCGAGTCCTAGGTCTACGAATAGGTTCTGCATCGCTAGTCTCGTCTTCTGGTTCTTCTACTATCTCAGTTCTCTTCCACTATCTCAGTTGATTCAGTTCACCGCCAGTTACTCCAGTTCACCGCTAGAGTCATACTGTGGTGGTCTCAGTTTAGGCATTTGATCAAAGATATAGTCTTCGCCTGGGTCCATGACTTCCTCAGTTGGATCGTCCTATTCTACCATACTTTCTAAGCTGTTCAGGATTCAAGTCTATTAGCTTATGTATGTCTGAAAGGTAGTTCAATGGGTTCATATCTCGCTTTATGAGGAATGACTCTGAACGCTGCTACTTTTTCTCGTAGGACAGTTCCGTCCATTTCTGCTAAGATATATGGCTCCTCCTCAAGTGCGTTTGATAACTATCATAGGGTCCCAATGTATCTTGGATACATTTTCTTATCTAGGCTTTTCTCTGTGCAAGTGTATGAACTTGAACTAGCGTTCCAGGTTTAAAGTCCCAGTCTTTAATCACATTCCTATACTTTCTTTTCCAAATCTCTTTAATTCTGCTCTTTTATGATCGTTTACACGTCGAATCATGTCTTCAACATGAACTCTATGCTTCGCCAAAGCTGGGCTCCTATAACCATACTAATCTTCTGTAGTTAAGACTCGTCCGGTAGTTTTAACTAACCAAGTCGATTCTACTATGTCGAACGGTAGTAATGGGTTCAGCCCCCAAAGCTATAAAAGTAAGGAGAAACATCCTAGACCTTTCTAGGTGTTACTCTATCTGCCCACAATACAGGTTTCAAGAACCAATACCATTTGTTTAAGTCACCACCAGTAGCTTTTACTAGCAGCTTGTCGAATGTCAAAGTGAGCGCGATTCAATAACTCCGTTGGCTTGAGAGTTATACGCTGAGATACGAATACCTCTGACTCCATACTTATCTTCTAGCCATTGAAGAACATTCTTCATTTGTGGGGCATTATCAGTCACCACTTCTTCAGGTACTCCCATCTACACACGATATCCTCAAAGAACCATTCCTGCAATAGCTTTAGCGGTATCATGTTTAAAGCTCGTCCTTCAGACCATCTAGATAAAGCACATCGACCATGGACTACATTCTTGCATCCATTACTAGCGGGTGTAACTTTAAACGTATCTACATGTACTTTCTGGAATAGCGATGGTGTATGCGTCAAAGTAGGTGGGATCTTTGGTAGTCTCAACTGGCGAGCTTGACACTCTTTCACAAGTTGTATACAAACCATTGGACATCCCCTCAATATCTGGCCACCAGAATCTCTTAGAGATAATAGCATCAGTTGCATATACACCTTTATGGCTGAGATGATCATGAGCTGAGTGCATCATATACATCCTCTTTTCCTTAGGTACATAGAGTTGGTGTTGACTGTTAAACTCAGTATTTGTGTGATACAATCTCCTTCTTTGTCAAGGAAGAATTGCTTAGCTTTCTTTTATTACTCTTTTCTTCTTTTAGCGGTGACATCCTTTAGGGTTGACCCAGACGGGTCTGATAAGTACTTCCTTGATTAGTGGCATTATCTCATCTAAGTCCTTGGCTTCTGCCGACCTATGACGCTCGCTATACATAAGATGTTCAGTTAACCAGTTTTCATCTTTTGGCAGGTGAAACTGCCACTTGTGCAAATTGAGGGTAAGTAGTAATAGTGCTCCATTACTCCTATCTCCACAAGTCCTATAGATTCGCCAGTTTCTGTCGTCTAACAGACAGAACTCTTTTCTTCATCCAAACTCTTCTTGAATTTCATCCTCTATAGTTTCCATTTCTTTTGCCAATCCATGTAAGTAGCCTCCTCTAGTGTCAATGAGGTGCTTAAAGTCCTCAAACTCCAACGGTGCTTCAGTTTCGTCTTCACCCATATCGGAATCGTAAAAGGAAGCCCATCGTCCTCATCCATTTTCGTCTTCTTCGACTTTAGGTTGAGCTCTAGGTACCTTCTGAACATTCCGATGAAGGTCTTCTAGACAATCCATCCGCTAATATGTGAGTCTTGCCTTTTACATGCACTAGTTCGAATTGATACTTCCTAATGTCTTCGATCCAACGATTGATAGTAGCGTTAGAAACCCATACTAGGATTATCCAACATTCCTTAATGTAACTAGCGTCTGTATAGACAATGAGATCTCAACACCCGTAAGTGTAGTAGAAAGAGTCTTCAAGCGCTAGTTTTAGCCTGTAAAGCTCTCTCTTTGATTGTGAGAACCTTGCTTCTCTATCATTGAGTCTTATAGATCCGAAGTATAGGATAATCCTTCTTCTTAGAGTCTAGCTCGTTCTTCTTGAAAGAGATAGTACTCCCATAGCTTTGTAGGAAGTATCTACTGCTAATCCAATCCCTTTTGCATGATCGTACTTTCACTGCTTTTATGGTGGCGCTATTGTAATCGCTACTTTGACTTTATCAAAGGCCGACTGTTCAATGCTAGTCACTGCCATGGTACGTTCTTGTTAGATCATACAAAAGGTCCCTGCTGTTTCTGCATAATCTTTTAACATAGACCCTCAAAGTTCCTGCAGCTACCTAAGAAACTTCTTAGTTCAGAAAGGTCTTTAGGCTCGGGCCCATTGTCTAATTACTTCCACAGTCTTTTCATCTGGTTCTCTTCCTTCGTAAGTACACTTGTGGCCTACAATTGTGGCTTCTGGGTTACACAAGAAAGTCTTCTTTCCCAGAGAGAGTACCACCAGCGTACTTCATTCTCTGAATGATTTCTATTTCACATTCTGGAAGTGTTCCCCAAACGAAACGCCTTATGCCCGGATTTCTGGTATAGTCTCATATCCTCCATTTTCAGTCTCATATCTAGACACTGGACCTTTTAGCGGCTACATCATCTACATAAGGAATAGTAACATGAGGTATCTCTTCTTTAAGAATATAAGTAACATCATCATGGAATATAGGAACTGAGTTAGTCCATCCCATAGGTAGTTTAACCAGCCTATGCAACCCAAATGCATCTGGAAAGCAGTCACATATCTCTTGAGGATTTCATCTATGTATCTGTGGTCGTAACCAATGAAGATATCTAGTGTTCCTAGACAAGCTCTTCCCATAAACTCTCTAGCCACATTCCGCGGTTGCTGGTGGCACACCTGAGTGTTGAATTGTTACTTTATTCAAAGGTTCAAGACTATGTACAATCCGAAACTCTGCCATCTTTCTTTAACACACAGAACCATTTTCCTCGATAACGTTCCATTACATGGCTCATAAGTACCTGCTGCTATCTTTTCCTTGATGAGTTCACAGATCTCCGCATATTTTCCTGGTGGTATAGGATAGTTCTTTTCCACCAAGGTATATGTGGGATAACTGCTAACTTGATTGGGGGAAAAATTCCACTTTGAAGTTCCCAGCTTCTTCCGTTTTCCACGCAAAGCCAAGTTCTTGTAACTTCATAAGTACGTGCAACAGTTTCCTTTCTTCAGGCCATAGAAAGCCTTCAGGATGATTCTGATCAATGATTTCCTTCCTTTCTGGCATGTATCTTTTGCCAGGCATGAACCTCAGGGGGATTCGTAGGTAACTCTGGTATATCTTTAAAGGATCGCCAGTTATGTTCCTTGTTATCCTGAATTCTGGCGGTAAGTCAGTCTTAACTGGCTTAACCTTATCCGCTACTGACTTGTATTTTCCAAAGGTACTCTTTACATCCTTTTCGTCACCGCTAGTTTCTTTTGCATTCGTTCCTCTAGTCGGAGACGATGCTGCTCTATTAAACATATTGGCGTTGACTATCTTTGGATTCTTTAGAGTTTCGCTGAGCCTTATATTGCTGTAATAGCTGGCTCACCTTTGGATCTTTTCTCTTTTATTGCATTCAAAGAAGCAAATACATATGCTTCACTAAGTTCATCTTTAGTAAAGCTTTTATTCCGAGTAGTGATGAAACCGCTAATCATTGATTTCTCCTTTCTCATCTATTTCAAAGGAAAGGGCTACCTCTCCCTGCAACTCTAACAGTTCATCAAGGACCCTTGAAAATTTGATTTCAGGGTTCTCTCCCTTTGATTCTTCCTTCTTTTCTTCTTCTTTTACTCCTTTCACTATCTTCCAAAGGGAGGGGAACTTCTTCACCAGTTTCTTGATCTACGAACTTCTCTACTGGCAGAGGTAGAATTCTAGGCTTCTGTCCTCTAGCATAAGTAGGAATCGTACACCTACGATCTGAGTTAGGATCGTGAACAGTAATAAACTGACCCCCTTCCTTGGTGTTCTTTACCGAGGTTTCACATAGTACATCAAATGGTCTACCTAGTAGCACTTGATAAGGACAACCATCCATAATATGGACTTGAAGGTAAGCTTTTACGTTGCCAAACTTGAAAGGTACATTTCTAGCCAATCCTCTAGTAGGGGAAACAGTACCATTAGCACTTTCCATATGTATAACTAGATCTGGGTCCCAAGCTAGGTTTAATCCTGCAGCTACGCTAGTATTCATAGATACTATTTGAGAACCATTATCCATAATACACTCTACTTGTTGACTAGATCTGTTGATAGTAGGATAAGTAACTCGTAAGTCATCAAACAGTCTTGCTGCGATAACTAGTCGCTTTCCTTTCTCTTCTGGTCTGTGTTTCAAGAACTGTTCTACCACATCTCGGTGCACAATAGAATTTGGCGGTAATCTACCTTTGCCTTGTACAAAGACTTCCATAGACGGTCGTTCAAAATCTTCAACTGTGAAGTAGATTTCCTCTTCAGGATCTCTTTCATTTTCTGCTACCGCTAGTTCATTGACTTGAACCTTCCTCTTGCGTATTCTAGGTTTCACATTTAAGTTGTTCAACCTTCTTTTTAACAAGTGTTTTACTGCAGGAGACATTGCATAGTTATATCTCCTCGTAAGATTTTGTCCACTATTCTTTCTTCTACGCCAGTCAATAACAAAGGCTCTCTCGAATCTTCTACTCCATCTAATAGAGGATGGATCTTTTTATGTTGCTCTCTTGTTACAACTTTAGTGGTTGTCGTTTTCTCGACACGTTTTGGCGTTTCAGGTAAGCTGGAACCTGCCAACTTTTCCCTGTTTACTGGTATATTCTTGTCAAAGGGTCTACTGCTAGATCCTTTTTCTTTAGGTTCGATAGCTTTTGCCACTAGCGGTGAATCAGTCTCTGATTCAGACTCTGACTCTTCTTCCACTCTTTTCTGTGGTGGGACATAAGTTTTAGATTTTTCATTTCTCTTCAGGATGGACCTAACCGAAGGTACTTCAACCACCGGTTTCGTTCGAGCCTTAGTAGTTTTCTCCTCAAGGGTCTTCTTTTCTTTGTTGACAAGCTGGGAGACGGTTTCAGCTTCCTCGGACCCTATCCTCGGAGCTCTTAGTTTCCCAACACCAGCTGTTCTAGCAACTTACAAATGAGACCAAGCTCATCCTTTCTTTGTTCTTCCACCATTTCAAGCTCTCTATGGCGTTCGTCTAGCGAATTCATCATAGTCGTCATTTTGCCCATGAAACTACTGAAGTTAGGAGGGGGTTCAGCATAAGCCTCCTCCATTTCTTTGATCGAAGAGAACATTACATTCTTCTTGTCCCATCCTTTTTCTTTTGCAATCTTCACAATCTTCTGAGCCTTTGACTCAGTGTCTCCATTGTACTGTTGAGGTACATAGTTTCCATCTCTAAGACGTACTCGACCTTGTTCATTTCTAATGAGCCACTTCTTATCAAAGTACTCTTGTTGTACTTCACAGTCTGGTGCCATATGTTCCAGACTGTCACAAAAGAAACATTTCTTGTTTCCTGCCGCTTGATTGGAGTTCAACCCATAACACAGTGGGTTTGTATATCCTCCGTTAGAAGGATATCCACGAGGGTTACCACTATACCCAGCATTATTATTTGAACTTCGAGAACTGCTACTTTGCTGATTCATTAACAATTTGGCTAAGTTTGCCAATATTGTCGTATTCTGCTCTATCTTCTCAGATAGATCTTTCATTCTCCATTGTTAACGTCACTAGATGCAGACATTCTCATCATCCATTCATCTTGCTGCAGGCTTTCCGCTTTAGCGCTAGTCGTACGAGTCTCAATTGTCTTTTCTCATACAGTTTTTGCACCAACAGCCTGCGTGGGAACGCTCTTTATGCCAAGACTAATCAATCCTGCAATGTGGTTGTTACAAGTGCTTTTAGCAGCTTGTATTACCACCTCTAGTGAGAATGGGTCTTCCACATTTTCGTCGTCAACCCCTGGTAAGAAAAGAATCATAGCTCTCCTCAACTCGGAATCTAATGCACTCATGAGGTACTCAACAGCTTGTTGATTTGAAATCGTTTGCTTTTCCTTCATCATTAGCTTCTTAGCTTCGAGCTTGAATTCCGAATATACGCTAGTAAGCGTTCTCTCTGTAGGATAGTTATCCCTTCGTTTCTAGTGGCTATGGCTTTTAACCTATTAACGCTTCCATTAATGCCACCAACTGATTTGGGGTAACATTTCCTAAGTTGTTTCTTGAAATCCTCCCAATTTGTACTATGCGCAATGGCATCCTCTTCATGACATTGGCGGGTTTTGTACTCCATGTACTTCATCACCAGAAGGATTTTAGACTGCTCTAGATCAATGTTCAAGTCTTCACAGATTCCTTCGATTTCTGAGAAGTACGTTCTAGGTTTTCCGGTTCTTCTTTGTCAAAGCAAGGAGCCGTTTTCTTGGCTTTTGGCAATTTGTCATTTTGGGTAGCTCTCAAGGCTTCTGGACTCACTTCGAGCCCAGGAATAGTTGTTTTCACTTTCTCAGCCATTTTCGACTTCTAGTGGTCTAGACAATGCTTGTTGTGGTAGTAATTGTTGTTGATATTCTCTGTTGAGTTGTTGCTCAATGTAATCAAGCCCTAATTCATCTTCCAGTGTCAACTCAGAAGGCGCAACTGAAAGATCTCTGGCGGCGCTAGTAGAAGTAGATGGTTCCGGGTTTCTACTGTTGGTTCAGGAGACGCCATGGTTTTTCTCTGCTTCTTTGGTTTTCCGCTAGTTTTCTTCTTTGCAACTGCACGACTCTGCTCTCATTGCCACAGTTTTAAAGGATATGGAGTATAAACAACTGGTTCTTCTTCTAGCGGTCTTGTACTCGACGAAGGCTCGCTAGTTTCGTTCCTCTGTTTAGGGGGTTTTCTTTTAGAAGGGTTTGCCTTCCAATAGGTGCTGTCTCAATGGTCGTTAAGACCTTGTATTTTGACAACTTTTGGTTAGAGCTGTTAAGCTCAAGTGATCTCGTAGTATAGAATAAACTGAAGTGATACCCCCTCGCAGTGGGCTCCAGTATAAATAGGCTGTTTCTCTAGTAAGTGCTCTTAGCACACAGAACACAACCAGAAAAACCTATACGATTTGTTTTGCGAGCGTATCTAGTAAGTAGAATACTCTTCAATTTAGTCCACAGCTTGGAGATCTTTTGGGGGATTTTTGTAAAGGTTTTGCACAAAGGCACACACAAAGGCTATTGCCACAAAACACAAATGCATGAAGGCACACACACAATATCAGGTCAACCAGTTCAATTCTATTTGAAGGCGTCAATGCCTTAGACACAGTTTCCAAGTCTCGAGGACACAAGTTATAAACACAAAAAACAACCAACAAATATATTCAACACTGATTTAACCAACACTGTATGTTTAGACTCCATGCAAGTATGATAAATTGTTTAGAAGCTCTTGTCTGTGTTTCACAGTCTCTACGCTGATAGGGAGAATCCTGATACTCTACAGTCCGTTGCTTGGGTAGCTACTAGTAATACCTGGTCCTTTCATACTACTCGTAGCTACAACTATACAGTTTTACATTTCTTTTCAATGTCCGCTAAAATATATCAATGAAAACAGAAAATCTACTCTAACCGCTAGTCTGTGAGCGTAAGTAACTACTGGATCTAGTAGGTACCTTCTAATTAGGGTATACAGGAAACTTGAATATTATCTAATTTTCGTAGTAGGGATTTCTCTGTCTCTTGCTCCACTCTCTTTACTAGTAGGGTACTCTCTGGTACTGGTAGCCGTAGCCTACCTGACTCAGATAGCTCCACTTATGACTACACTTCGGAATACCGCTAATCCTCTGGTTTAGGGTATCTCATATCTAGTTTCCACCTCTCGTCTTATAGCTTTGAACGTATACCTATCCCTTTACACCGCTAGTTAAACTTGTACACTGCTAATCCGAGTCCAGCTCTTCAATAGTAATGCTAAAGCCTTACGAACTAGTGTGTATAGCAAAGGATAGTACTGCACTTCATCTTTAAGACGCTAAACCATAGTGATCTCGGTAAGTACTGCTTTCGGTAATACTTATGCCCGAATCATTAATCCTGCTATTTGGACTCTCTCACGTTAGTGACTTCACAACCCTTTTAGACACTTAGTATCGTTGCCGCTAGTCCATCCCTTGTGTACCATCTGAAAGCTATGGATTCTAGCTTTCTATTGATATAACTATTGTACCACTTTTCTATTCTTAACCATCTGTAGATATGCACTGCAAGTTTGTATACATCCGGGTTAGAATCCCGAATATCCAAATTGTCTGATGATGACGTGTCCTTTCAGATCTAGTGGTCTAAGCCTTCGATCTGGGTTTTTAATGCCAACGACGTACCTGTGAATAGGGGCGTTTCTCCTCCTTCTCTATCCCTTGAGTCATACTAGTGGTATTAGGCCGCTATAGCAGGTTTGTTAAGTCTTTGTAGACTTTGTAGTTAGGTGAGTCTGCTTACTATAGCTGTATCCCCTAGTATGTATCTGTTATAATACTTTGAACAAGTCTTATTCTTATCCATAAGTATTGCCCATTAACATTCCTTAGGTTATACACCTAATTCCTAGTACTTTGACTAGCAGTTCAGGACTCACTCTAGTCCTTATTATCCATTTAAGAGTATCTTAGACATGTATTAGCGCTAGTTTTGGGTTATTTACCGCGAATTTGTATGGCATATCACCGGATTCACGGGATTGAACCACCATCCAACAACCTGATTTTCTAATTCCAACCTCGACTCTGATACGACCATCTTCGACTTTTTTTCTCCCAAATTTCCCTTGTATACCTGTCAACACTAAACCTTCGACACCACTTTCTCGAAAAACCTCAACTGTGAACGGACCCTTCCCTTCGTTGCGATATCTAACTGGTATGACCAACTCTTCAGTCTCTTTCCCGATCAAGTAGCGTCATATCTCTTCCCAACACAACTCAGCATCCCTAACCCACAACCTATTCACCACTAGCAACGGTACGCCCAAGAATCTTCTGTCTATGGCCGTGTCCCATAATCCATGTACCCTACCCCATCCATCGAACTCGTATAACATCGAGAAGTCGAATCTGTTGAACTTGCTAGATCGAGGTGATGGATCGATGTAGTTAATGCCTTCACCGAAAGTACAGAGAGAGTCGCTGTATCAAGAGACAGTAGAGCTGTAAGAGAGGTAATTGTAGTCGTGAGCATAGTGGAATCCGTAAGGTCCAGGCTTCGGGTTGAGAGCCGCATAGTTGATCCATACATGATGAGGGTGATTGGCTGAAAGTTGAACGTCAATAAGTTTAGGACTGGTAGGAGAAAAAGTGATCTCAGAATAATCAGAAAACGTAAGGGGTCTCGAAAGGTCATCAGAGGAATTGATATGAGTATAAAGGGGAGGGTCTTGGTAATAAGGATCATCTGTGTAACCATCAGTTCTCATAGCCTGATGAATATGAAACTCCAAACTACCCAGCCGGTAAATCAGAAGGCAAAGAGGAGTAAGATCAATGTTGCGCCAAGATTTAGAACAATAGAACGATCCCAGAGAAACATAATCGAAAGGATTGACAGGGAAATTAACAGACAAAGCTTGAATAGAAGAAGCATCAGAAACTTGAGAAGGAGAAGGAGAGACAACCTCGTGCTCAACGCTAAGTTCAGAAGAGTCATTCACGAGAATGAGAGGCTCAATATCACCCTCGTCCATAATATAAGAGACTTGTAAGGTTCTTGGAAGTAAGAGTTGACAAGCAACTCCAGTGCCGTCTGGAAACGAGTAGAGAATGTCGTCGGCATAAGCATGTTCTATTCTCGCCCCTTGAGGGAGAGTCAAACCATTAGGTGCACGAACTCTCTCCCTAATATCGTCATCATCGGGAGAAGAAACTGAATCAGGAACTGAGTCCTGAGAAGAAGGAGTAGACACCCTTGAGGAGCCATTAATAGTTATCATAGAAAGGGGAGCAAGAGGTAGGTGCAACGCTAGCCACGTTAAGTACCTTGAGTCCTCTTGCTTCAGGCCAAAGAATGGTCGGTTCCACCGCATGAATGATGTAGTTGATACCTCGGACTCCTTTGGGCATGTGGATGCTGTTGAGGTGGAAGTTCGTTGTAAGGGATAACTGGTAGGTTTTGAATACTCTTTTGACATTCTAAGCATGATTTGACGAAGTAATGACACCGAGGTGTACATATTGGGCCAGTAGAACCTGTCAACGAGATGTTGGTAAGTAGCATCGCAACTGCGATGGCCACACTCATTGTGAGCCATCGCGATCAATTTGTCATGGCGAGCCTTCAGCTCAATGACTTTTCGAGGGAGAGAATGGGATTTCTGCTTGGGAAGTAGCCATAGGGTATCGTTCTGGAGTGTGAAGCAAGAGACTCTCTTTAAGAAACACACCTTTTGTTTGTGAGAGTCGTACTTCAGAGGAATTATGTCGGTGGAGAGGTAAGCGCGGAACTCAGCCCACATCTCCTCCTGCTCCTCATCGGATACGTGATGAACATGTACTTGGAAAGAGGCGTCAAATCGTCTGGGAATAAATTCGAATTCAGTAATTTCTAGCGAGACTCTTTCATCTCCTAGTACGCAAGTCACAGCTACGTTTCGCTGGACCTTCTCGAGAGAAGAAACGGAGATCGGAATGGAAGCATTGAAACGTAAACCAGAGGCAAGAAAGAGAGAATGAAGGTCTTCGGGTGAAAGATTAAAAGAAACGGATAGGGAATCAAAAGAAATTGGGGAAGGTACTCCCCCTTGATCAACCACGAGAGGATAGGAGAATGATTGGGAAGGGATCGACGAAGACAATTTGATAAAGAGATATTCAAATGAGTACTTATCTAGTCCTTGAGATCCCGGAACCAAGTGCGATTCCTCCAAGTACGCATCAAGGAAAGTGTCCTGAGATTCTTCTACTTCTTCACCTTCAGCCGCTCGTCTTCTAGAAAGCCTGTCTTCAGCTTTGAAGGATGTGGCCGGGACGTGTTGTAACTCAAAGTCGAATAGTCGGATCCACGATACCCACCTCAGCATAGGGGCATTAGGAACGTCGTCTGGCTCCTTCAACATCTTGGCCAGGGACTTAGCGTCGTATTCCAACCGGAAATGGACACCCCAGACTCGATGCCTCAGGTCCTTCAGTGCTCGGAATACTCCATACACCTCGGTCTTGGGCTGGCCGTAGTTTTGTTCCGTCTTGCTGAAAGTACAGGAGCCGAATATTGCTGGACGTTTGAGGTTTTCACGGACTTGGTAGAAGACCCATCCGGCTCCTTCCCATGAAGAATCGACAGCGACTACCAATAGTCCTTCATCAGATTCTCTAGGGGAAATCCTCGGTACTTGAAGGGCAGAGGGATAGTCAATCTTGATGAGTACTGGAGGTTGTGTAATCCTGTGTTTGATCAAGTCGAAAGCCTCTAAGGCCTCCGTAGAGAGAATAAAAACAGTGTCAGTGCGCAAGAGAAGAGAGAGAGGCTTTGCTATGATAGCGAAACCCTTGATCTATCTACGGCCAACTCCAGCTGTTCCCAAGAATCCTCATACGTCTGAGACGTCTTGAGGGATAGGCCAATCTAAGACCTTTTTGATAAGAGAGGGCTCCATGATCCATTCTTCTAGAGCCACTACACCCCCAACTATATGGAGTTTATCCGTTACCAAGATCGCTTTCGCTCCTGAAGCAGTTATTCCAGCCATAATCAATGCTCCCAACACCAAGTCCAACCGTTGGACTCATACTCAAAGAAGAACCTTCGAATATTCGGATTCCCCTCTATAGGTTCATCGTTGTATCTCGTAGGTGGTCCTCTCAGTCCACAATCATCCACAAAGTTCTTCGCGAAATCGTCAACAGGAAGTAAAGCATGGGCCACGCACCTTTGGAATTCTTGTACCGAGTTCGTATATCCTTGAACCAGGGTACATTGTTGTCAAGCTCCAACCTCTGTATGAAAGGCTTGAAGAGGGTAGGATTCCTTGTCAACCCATCTAGCGTCAAATCCAGAGAACAAATCAAGTAACCTGTAGAGGGAGTACCCGACGAAATCCTTGGCGAAGTCGTTGATGTTGGGAGGAAGAGAAGAGTCCTGGATAGAGACGGCATTAAGTTCCTCAAGATTGACCACTAACCTAACACCTTTCTTTTTGGCGACTGCAAACATTGACGAGCGATAAGATGAAGTCGTAGGTTCGAAACGACCAGCTTCCTCCTCAGCTCGGATCTGTTGTATTACTTGGTCTCTGATAGCTAGAGGTACTTTGATTGCTGGACGCTGCCACGGCGTATGTTCTATGACATACAAGACATAGTCAGCATAATATTTTCAGGAGAACGAACCTTTCTCGGCGTAGACGAAGGCAAATGCTAGTTCTCTCTTGACAACTGCAAAGCATAGTAAGTTAATCTCGTCTGAAGAAAACATACTCTTATCAATCTTCTCTAGCATCTCTTCAAGACGTGGCAGGGTAACTCTTTCACAGAAGGTCAGTTGTTGATAAGGGACCGGGTGTATCGGGAGTTCCAAAGGTTTGGGAGTGTCAAGAACGTTGTCACTTAGCAAGTAACCACCCAAGTCACGCAACGAACAAGATAGATTGACAAGATGTGAGAGACGAGAGGGATGTAGAGAGGTAATGAAGACGAGAGAAGAACGAGTAGCTGACTATGCTCGACACTGCACTGTACTAGGAGCGGAGTGGAGACGAAGTGAACAGACTAAGGAATCTAGCTACAAGATCTACGATATATATAAGAGAGAAATGAATATGTGAGAATGTCCATGGAGCCTAGGGATCGGAGGAGATAAGAATGTGAGTCAAGTAAAGAAGTATATATGTGAGAATGTCCATGGAGATAAAGGGGATGGAGAAGTGAGTCATAGATCGGGATGGACGATGATGAGAAGTAATTAGTGTTTATGGGTTTGTGGAAGGTAATAGAACGGAAAGTGAATAGGTAATAGAAGGAAATGAAGAAGGAATGAAGGAGGCGAGAGGCGATTCATGACAGGGAGGAGGTATCGGCTTGTAGACGTTGGCATCTGGAACGGGCATGTAAGTAGGGACGGGACGAAACTTCCTGTGTACAGGTTTGTATCGTCTTTTAGCAAGATTGACATCGTAAATAGGAGCAAACACTCGTGAAGTCCAAGGGGTAGCAAGAATAGAATCATGGGAATAAAGAGACAATCGGGCGTAATCACGGAGAAATGAATCATAAGATGGGGGAGGTTGGAGGTCAAGAAGTGAATCAAAATCAGAATACTCATCGTTCCCTATTAAACCTTCAATAGATCTTCCTAATGTTGCAATAGAAGCCGGAGACGAGTGGAAGACCTGAGGACCGGGACTCGACTCCCTGGCTAAAAAATCCTCTTGGTAAGGAACTTCTGAGTAGTCTTCAATCTTGGAGAAGTGAGCGCATCGGTCGATTGTAGCAGTGTTGCGTTTGTCATCAGGATCTGTGATTAGTATGCCCACCGAGGGAGGACCTTTCTTCATGCTGTCAGCCCAGAGGAATAACTTAGCTTTGCCAGTACGGGCTCCATAGTTGAGGCGAGCAGCGAAATGATGCAAGAAGGGTTGACCTAGAATGATATTCTGCTTATCTAGATCATTGTTAGTGACGAAGATGTGATGTGGGAACTCATGTTTCCCAATCATGATAGGAGTGTCGGTGACAACTCCTTGAAGAGGTTCGGCATGTCCATGGACCCTCGCAACGACCAACGTGTACCTTCGTAATCGATGGGTAGTCCCATCATCTCTGGGATCTCTCAACTCATCAGGTTCAATTCAGAACCGGAGTCAATCATAGCTGTAAAAGTCTTTCCAGCTATAGTCACCTCCATCTTTCCGGTACTCATACCGTAAAACTTCTCTTTATCCATCACTATCCGCATTGGCATAACGAAACAAAAAGTCTCCCAACAGCTCGGGGTTTCCAACATGAAGAGAGGAGGAAGGAGAAGGGAAAGAAGAGGAAGATTGATCAACAGAGTACTCAGCTTCCTTTGTGGTATATTCTCGTTTGGTCCTGGTATTTTCGGTAAAGATCTTCTGTAATTGAGGACTCGCACCTAGGATTTGGCCAATGGGTAGCAAGATCTCGTGATTCATGATGTAGTCGAAAACCTTCTGCATTTCAGCCTGTTCGGAGAGAGTAGAAGTAAAATGATACGTAGGACCCTTCTACTGGGAGGGAGGTGTCGTATCCTTCATACGTACATCCCTATCTTTATTCTTGAGATCTTTTTGGCCTTCTGGATGGTTGATGGGGTTCGTTGGTGGAGGGATGTTGATATCCCGTTTCAGAGGACTTTGAGGAGGTTGTCAATTGACCAGTTGAGTTGTTGTGGTGTGTGCCTGTTGTGGGGGCAAGTTGGTCTTGATCGCCTAGACTCCTGAGGGCGTTGAGTAGAGGTTGGTTGGATGTTTTCTGGCCTCTTCGTAGGGTCGAATCGATTGTTGGTCTTCTGGGAGCGAGTTGTCAGGTAAGAGTCATTCTCCTGTGAGGCTAGAAAGGAACTGAAAGGGGTTGGCCCCAACGATCTGACAGCAAACGCGTTAGACAAAACATCTTCTTGTTCAAATACTAAACCCATCAAGTGAGAGGTTCTCGCTCTGTCCATGTGAGGAGGAACATCCCTGGTGTTGTTGTTGGCCGTAGAGGTTTGAGCTGGCTGAGTAGCGTTAGTAATAGAATGGAGGTATTGGGCCACACCTCCATTGAATCTGAAAGGAGTACGAGGAAGAGACTCTCCATTAGGAAGGAGATACCTATTGGTTGTGGCATCTTGAATGATCAACTGATTGCGAATAAGCGCAGCTGTCTCAGGACAATACCTAGGATGCATCTGATGGGTGTTGACTCCACCGCACATAAAACAGCGTTTGTTAGTTCTGTCTTGAGTAGGAGCACGCACCTGTATGGTCTGGCCGTTGATCTTGTCTACAAGCGACGACAAGTTGAGTGTCATTTCCTTGAATTGCTTCGCCAGGTCGTCGACATGAGTGGAGTTGCCTTTAGCTTGAGGAACTGACCGTTGAGGTTGTGATGTACCTGTAGTATTAGTCGAAGGGGTAGAAGCAGACGTAGTGGTCACCGTGGGGTCAATACGATTACCAGTTCAAGTCAAGTCAGGACTTGGTTCTTGTAGGCCTGGCTAGACGAAGCCCAGGGAGTCATGTAAAGGTTGTTTGATCCGAATCTCGTCTTGAGGAGCTTCACCGAGTCGAGGACGGTAGGAGCAGTCTTGGGCGACCTCTGTGTCTTGGGTAAGGCTTGTATGAACCAGTCCTTTACCTTGGATGGAAGTCCTGCAACGAAGTAATAGTTTCGTTGGTTTTTGGAGATTACGCCATCGACTATGAGACCGTTAGCGAACTTTTGGTAAGCAATACGGTACCTATCCACGTCCTTTGACGATTCAATGGTTCCAGTTTCGTTCTGGTGTCAGCAAAAGTCTAGAAGATCCTGGTGAGTAATCTTAGGTTTTGTATCATACTCAGCATAAATAGACAAAAGAGTTTGCTTAGCGTTAACCCAGCCGTACTCGTCGTTTCCTTTGACGAAGGCATCCTCATAGCGAACGGCATCGCCGACTTCCAGAGTGGAGTACCAAAGGACGTAGGGAATAAGCTCATCAAGATTAATAATGCCAGTGTTCCTAGCGAGTTGCTCAAGATAGTCAACGAAGTTAGATACTTCAGTCCCATCAAAAGACGGGGCGTCAGCACTCCCAGGTAACAGCATAGGTACAAGAACGAAAGAAGGGATGGAAGACATTCCCAGGCTCGGATCAACAGAGGTTCCAGAAGAAGAGTTGACTACGGTAGCACGATGACCAGTAGTGGGCATACGAGGAGGAAGAGCAGAGGAAGTAGTCGTTGGGCGAATAGTAGAGCTAGTAGGTGCTGAAGCGTCGTCACCTATGTCGTAGTTCTCGTTTTGTGCTCCCATCAGGTAGCTAGCAGAGATAGCATCGATAGGGGAAGTGATTTCGTGGGAAGGAGCAGAAGTTTTTTAGAGAAGAGTCGATTAAGGAGATAGTCGAGGGACTAGAAGCACCGAGACTACGGAAAACCGTACCCCCTGCGGTGGTCACCAGATATAGGGGAGTTGTGCGTCCAACGGAGGACACGGGAGTAAACGGTCGAGTGTCGGTGATGGAGAGTAAGAGAAGAGAGGAACGAGCACATGACAGATGAAGTGCGTTGGCGGAGTGTCACGTGAAAGGAAAGGGAAAAGTGGGCTCAAGTGAAGTTCAGAAGAGATTTAGGCTCAAGTAACAAGTAGAAAGGCTCGGGATCAAGTTTGGGCTCAGAGTTAAGGCGTGGGGCTCGGAATATAGTAGGGCTCCTAGCGGATCGGATGATCCGGCGCCATCCGAGCGATTGCTGCTTCGGATTCGGATGCGGATGGTGCTCCTCCTCCTCCTCCATCCGACGGATAGCATCCGACCAATCCGACGGTAATCTGCGGATGGAAAGCCCAACACTGGAAGTTTCAGAAACACTATATAGTACTATTACCGAGTAGAGAAATACACAAAAATAAATAACGGCCGCAACCAGTAGTATGTGTGGCTTCAACAGACAGCATTAATCCTTCATGGCGCTGACTGGTTTGAGTGTTTCGCGAACGCTGGCGCTCCGATATTGAAGGCGTGGTGTCAGGTCTGAAACCTAGACACATACTTTTCTATTCTTTAATTTATTATCTTTTCTCTCCAGCTCATATCCTTGGTTTATTTTCTGTTACTCTTTTGCATTCCTTGGCCGCCACCATGTTGTTTATCTTATCTGTATGTCATGTGATCGTAGATATACTATATAGGGGAAGCAGAACTCATCCGGCGATCATCTGTCAGATGCTCGGATACCATCCGGCGGATGCGGATTGGGATTTGCAGACCACCCATCCGAGCGGATGGCATCCGAATCCGACACAATCCGATCCGATAGGAGCCCTAGAATATAGGCAGAGAGAGAGATGAATTACTATCTACACATCGTAGCTATATACTACGCGTCCCGGTGCCTGGTGTACTACAAATACAACTAAAAGGAGAAGAAGAAGATAATGATAGAGTTTTAGAGAGTAGAAGTCGACGATGTAGGAAATCGTAAGGTATGAGTTGGGAAGCGAGTAAGCATTATCGACGCGTGAAGAAGAAGAGAAGAAGAGTCGGAATCTTTGAAGTCCGGACCATGAGTAACTAAAGTGCCCATGTCAATGATGACAAGATGATCTACTCTACCAACGTCGCTACGTCCACCGTCGGCGTCAGTAAACCGTCAGACGTATATACAACGCAGGAAGGGGGCCCCAGACCCTACACGCTTGCTCAAGGCGCAGTGTGAGGGACAGGACGGACGCTTCAGGTGTAGATAGGACGTTGGGAAAGAAGTTGATCGAGAGAAGTTGAAGGGATATGTATAGGGGTTGGTAGAAGTACAAAGTTCTGGGTTGGAGCAAATTGGGAGTGAGAATTATAGAATAAAGAGATCAAGAGGAAAAGAAGAAAGAAAAGGATAGTCTACGAGAGGGACGCGAGTCCCTGCTACAGTAGTTTCCTCTACATCCAGGTAACTCGATGCTGGTAACAGCACCCCTTATATACTAAGTTCGTGCATTCGCTTTTCATGGTTTAGCACTCTTTCTAACAAGGACGTTTTCCAGATCTGTCATGAGCATCATTGGTTGCCTGTATATTATACCATGATGTGAAACGGCGTTTTGATCGTTGGATAGAGTATATATATGTGTGTATAGACCAGCCTTTAGATATTAATAGAATGGTGTATATTAGGATAGAAGGTCGTCTATCTGATAGCCATGTACCTCTAGCCATAGAACACTTTCTATCCTTCTATTCCTTCTATTTGTCTAGCCATAGAAGGAATAGAAGGACCTGGTATTTTGCTGATGTAGTCAGAGGATTGATGTGCTTTGGGTCTTTGACTAACCTTTAGGTATAAAATATCCATTGTAAATGTCCTCCGAGGTGTCATGGGGTATACCTGCCGATGAAGACGAAACGGAAATGAATGTACTACCAGTCAACACGTTAATTTTGGGCCTGCAGGGTGCCAACGCATCAATTCCCTGAGTATGGCCTCAATATAGGGCAAGGAAGGACGGTCTTCCAGAGTTGGCATTTGACCTCTTCCAAGGATATCATCTAGCTCTTGTTGAGCGCGTAATTGAGCATCTGGATAGCAGCTCATCGCAATGGAAAATGTGGAGATAACTGAGACTGTCTTTATAATTTCAACGGGTTCAAGTTAGCGCATAGAGCGAGGATTAGAAGAGTACGAGACGAACTGAGTCCGTTGCCGCTGGAAATAAATGTATCTCAGAAAATGGGCCGAGAACAGAAGCCTTAAAGCTGTACTAACCGACAATTGCGGCAACTCCAAATTTTTTGAACCTCCGCATTTCTTGATCGTCGTCTGGATCAATATCTGATAGCAGGTTTGCGATCAAGGATGAGCTATGACTGTCTGGCCGCCGCTGGAGCTCAAAATTGTAAGAACCAAAACACTAATATAATAATGATAAGCTAGGCTCACCAAATCTTCCATGAGAGCATTCCAGGGTCTATCGGCACCCTCCTGAAATACCTCATGAAATGCAAGATGATCAGCGACAAGACCTGGAAGCCATGGTGGTAGAAGATGAATGAATGGAATATATTTGAAGGCGTTCCAACCAGCACCGTTCCCCCTAGCAGCGCAGTCGTTAAGTAGAGGTATGACAACATAGGTTGAAGAAAGATGGGCGTAAGACTCAGCTGTACCAATAATGGCTGGGCAATATCTTATATCTTCATCCTTCCTCTTCAGGTACCAACTCGCTCATGCAGTGAGCAATATTTCTTTATTGGACCAAATGAATTCCTTTCCAGTTTAGCCGATTACTTCGGGGAGTACACCAACGTGTCAAAGCTGGCCATCCCGAGAACCATGGTAAGAGGTGGCTTCGTTCCAACTGTCTTCAGTAGCAATTGATCCTGAAGATAACGGGTTCCATTTCTGAATTAGAGAAGTTTGACAAAGGGCGCTAGTTGAGCGCTACATGCCTTGCGCCACCTTCATTATCTTTCATTATTCGCCACCGGCAGGTAACATTATGGCTGTTTCGGTTTCTCAGGCTGCTTCCTGCACCACCATGTTCATAGTCTACGCAAGTTTACTTGCAGCCGCCGAATTTGGGATTGCTTTTCCTGCTAAGTACTTAGTACTTACTGTATGAAGGGGCTGTGGGCCAACGCTAACGCGTGGCGAGAACGAGGCCGTCTGCATCACCTCTGATCGATGGTCATTACACTGTATTATCATTTTCTGTACAGACATATAGAACAACCACTGCTTTTTTATGATTGAAACTCTCCAGCCCAGTAACTTCTGCTTGAAATTCTGGTGATAATTTTGTTGGTACACCAGTCCCAATCCCATCATATAACCATTCATGTCCCCCATCAAACATTCTGGTGACGAAGTGATTACCTCCAAAATAAATGATACCATTTATGTGATACTGTTGAGACTCAGGTCGTTGAGTTACATGTATAATATTATTAATTGCCATATTACCTTCGTAAGGTATTGACATCAATAGAAATCTGGGAAGTCTTTGAAATATGTATTTTCGGAACATGTCTGAATGACAAGAGTGACATTTATCACCCCAAGGCTCCACAAAGTGGGACACCCAATGCTGAGTGGATTCATACATACCAGTTGTCCGAGTTAGCATGAAATTATGCTGAGTCCTGTCTTGAAAGTTGGAGTGATTATTGACACAAAAAACAGTTCTTTTAGTTGTTGGGTTCACTGAATGCAATAGCTCATGCAATACGTCTGAAGTATCTGCATGTCCCCTGTAAGGAAACGTATCAGAGTCGATATTAAACAGTTGCTCACGTATTTTTTCTCTGATATCAGTGAAGTTTGTCAAATTTCCTTGAAAACTGTCTGAGAGCTCATTCATCAAGACAGAGGAGAAATTCATTCTTTCATCACTAAATGCTGCATGTTGAGATTGAAACAGGTGATAAAGAAGCATAATAGCAGAATCATATGCGCAGCTATTTGCAGACCACTTAAGTGTGGGGTAACTAGAGTTATGTGTCACATCTTGAATACTAGAAGTTGAGTCACCCTTCATTTCATTGTAATCTTGATTGATTATCTGAATAGGCATAAAATTACCTGATTGCTTTTTTTTTGCTGGAGGTTTTGTTTTTTCTTTTTCTCCTAGAATTTTCCAAGAAATCTCTTTGTCCAATGTAGACTCAAATTTCTCATCTGCATCCCATACTAAACTGTCATGAAGCTCTTCAGGTGTATGTCTATTTCCAAAATGTGATCTATATTGTTGTATGAGTGATCCCCTCAAGTCCCCAATAATTGAATGAGGCAATTTATGATCTGCACGTACAGAGAAGATATGAGGTCTGTGCCAATCTTCGACGTACGCTGTTGCCAGCTCATCTTTACTTCAGGTTTGCTTGAAGGGTATTTTGATTCCAACGTGTGGGGAACCGGTTATTGTTCCTATCGGCACACGGTTGCAGGTTGCAGATTCCCGACATTGTTCTTTGGATCATCCATTATCGTTGGTTCGTTGGTCGATTGAAGATTGGGTGTTGCCTTCTTCCTGGGTGGTTTGGGACCCGTTGGCCAACATTGTTAACTGGGGTATTTCTAACGGCTTTCTGTTTGTCACAACATCCACAATGCAAACGGATTTCAATCATCACATATTGTCTTTGGCCTCAGCAGTGTTGGCACTCAAAGTCATAGATGGCAATGTCATTGACTGTTCTTCAAGGGATCTCCGCGATATTAGACGTCTGGTGTATGTGTAAGACTGGCTTTCCAACTTGTCTGCGTCTATTACCTTACTGATTGTTGCTACAGTACCCTAGACCCGTCAATCGAAGAGTGTTCAGATTATGAGGACGTGGGTATTTGTAGTGACCGATCCTCATGTTAGATACCCTTGCTATAGGACATACAGAGTCGTCGATTGCAGAGTGTTCAGTGTTGACTTTTTGCTGAGAGAGATATGATGCATGGATAACTGAAAGTATTACAAGTGTTTTGACACCCATGGCCAGATAGTATAGGTTCAGGAGAATACACTGTTTGCGTGGTGTCTGACAAGTGGCCACAGCCACAAGGTCCACCATGAGCATGGCAAACACGCGTCAAATGCGTATCTTCATTGTGGGGTGCAGACCATTCTGTCTCAATAAATATAAATAATTCAATGACCTAGGCGGATTTGATGCAATTTCCACAAGGGCCAATTACCTTTATCTACGCAGCTGGGTATACACCACTGCTGATACCAGCATCAATCACTGATCTTTGATCAACTTGTGCTTGAGCTCTCCTGCCAGTGATCATGAGATTTTGGATTGATCTACGGGTTAATATATGGGAAGGATAACATAGAACCATACCAACACATGTTTACCTTTCGTGAGTGACTGAGATGCTTTTTCCACATCCAAACAATGGTTCAACATATCCGTTCATTGGTTATGCCGGGAAGAAAGGGCATCTCAGAATTGTTATATCAGAAATCATGATCCAGGCCCAAGACAGAAAAAAAAGACTCACAATGCAAATATTCCCTAATACACCACTACGGACGTCATCCTAATATTCCTCATCGACCTGACAATTGCTCCGACGCTCCCCGTGTTTACTGGTACGTTTACAAGGTTTAATGATATTACCAATAAGAGAGAATCTCGGAACGCAGACAGTGAAGGTACTGTTTCAGAAAAAGAAAGGAAGAAAGGAAGAAAGAAAAAGAAAGAAAGAAAGAAAAAAAGAGTAAGTGTTCGTTCAGATTTGTCATTACGAGGCCCTTTAGGGTATCGTTCTTATAACCTGACGTTTCTGCGTGTGGCTATGCTCGATAACTCCACCGGTCCCCGGAGCCATTTGATCACCGTAACCGGTCATCGACTGTTGCCGCAAAGACGCGTGATCTGCAACGCTCATCATCTTTCACCCTTACTCATCGCTGCTCACCATCCATGAACTGATTACTTGGGCCTCGTTACTGCCACGCGAAGCGGTGGCCCACAGCTCCTTCATTATTATATCAATTTACTTCAACGTTCTCGCTCGTTTCTAGATTCCCCAATCAATGTTATATGCCGAAACTCTAGTATCACTCTTCCTCTTGCATTCGCCACTCCTGCTATTGGTTTATTGGCTCCAGAGCCTATGGGGCCAGACTAAGTATGATTTGGAAGTCACAAAGTTTGAAGATCAAGAAAGAAAGGGACAGACTGTATTGACTTTAGTGGCAGCAGTAGTGTCGGGCAGTACAAACGAGGATCAGTGAGTATTTCGTGTTTTTTTTTTGATTTATTTATTTTGCCTTTCTCCCTTCAATATTTCCTCCAGTGCATAGGAACGTAACGGCAAGACATATGGTTTTAGCTTGGCGTTCCATGGCCAATTAGTGCAAAATAGAATCTGTTGGAGTTTTCGTAGGCAGTCGGGTGCATGTCTTTAGCTTTAGTGCTAACGCTGTCTTCCAGTTTCTGTTTTTCTGTATTTAAAATAGATTATATGCCCTTTTCACTTATTACCTCTTCCGAAAATAAAACACCACCATTACTGACAATGATACTCACCCTTAACGTCTCCGGAAGATGACAAAATTAGGTGACGTAATGTATGGTAACGGCAATCTTTCCGCGGAAGACGGTAAATACACCGAATAGACATAGCCACACGCGGAAATGGAGTGTAATGAACTCGTCCTTCATTTCATTTCGGCCTCGTAAATGCTGCAAAGCAATAACACGATGTTTTCTCATGAAATATAATTTGTGGTAAATTAAATGAAGCACATCCTCACCACAACGCAGGTTTTAGCGCTCTGGAGCTTGTCTGGCGCTCATCAATTTCGTTCATGTCGGTGAATTCACGACCATTGTTTTATGAAAACTGCTGTCCCTTTGGCCATTCCTATCCAGAGAATCTGAAGAAGCTACGGGTACGGTTTGACATGGGTCGAAGACCAACAATCCGATGAGATCGTGGATGGGATGTTCCAATTATTAAGGTAAGAAATACCCAGTGCACCTCGTCTTCGAATCAAAACCTTGAGTGCCGCCATCGATAATCACGAAAGCAATCTTCCCATAGCTATTCCTATCCAGCGAATTTGAAAATCAACTTCACTTGCGGCATCGAAGTCCTATCAAAGTCGTACAGCATGGGCGTACAGCATGGGCGTACAGCATGGGCGTCAGCCGAGCGCACTCGTCGAGCGCTTCAACATCGCAGACAGTCTACCCTATCTATCTCGATGAGTCATGACTTGACTTGACGGACAGAACAGTTCTAGGTTCGGATGAGACGTACCTCCGGTATTAACTATGTACTTGGTGTGCTTATCCTTGGAGGGCTCTTCGACTCTATAAAATACTGTCTTCAGATTGCAGCCATATTCATCCATCGATTCGCCATGGCTCCATTTCTCTGCAGAATCATCGACCCCACCGCAGCTCATAGCCCTTACACTCAGGGCAATAGCGCAATATCTGCCCCTGGGTCGACTGCTGCATACTTCATCTCCCTACGCGTCCAGACTTGCGAGCCAGGTGCTAGCAATACTATCGCTCAAGCTATCCAAGAAACTATCGAAAAGTGCTCTACTCCCGGCTCAAAGGCCCAACGGGCAGCGTTACAGCGTCACACGAATCCCACAGGAAATCTCTACGCGATGATGTTCAGCAGGAGTGAACAAGATCGCTTGCCTATAGCGGTGAAGTTCATCGAGTTTCTTTGTATTTTAGATGGTGAGTACTTTCTCAGTTTCTGTTACCAACGAATGATCATCGAGCTTATCGTAATGCTCTTCATCTTCGCAGATGTCATGGAAGCATTGCCTTACGAACAATCCATTCGAGAGCACGACATCCTCTGTCAAGTGATCACCAGCACCACAGATGAACCGGTTAGCTACAGTTCGACCAGTGAATGCCTCGGCGGCATGATCAAGTTCTTGACTGAGATCAAGAAGTCTGTCCTTGGCCTCGGGGTCAAAGAGGGAAGTGTACTTCTTACCGACTTTGAGAGAACCCTACGTCAGCGGGAGTGCGCTCCTGCGAACTTCTCCAGTCTTGAAGAGTATCTTCCTTACAGGCTTCATAATTTGGATTGGTAGTAAGTACCTCATCTTTTCCCTGCGTCCATCTTCTGATACATCGTTTCGCTATCAGCTTTGCTTGCCTCCTCCTTCGCTGGTCAATGAACCTATCTCTCTTAAACACGGAAGGGTTATCCGACTTTGAATCACTCACCGGAGAGATCGCAGGGCTCACCAACGATTACTACTCCTGGAACAGGGAAAAAGCGCATTATCTCAACTCGGAGTCACAGAGCGGTGATAGGATCATGAACGCTGTTCCTGTGTTGACGAGAGAGCATTCAGTGCAGGAGGTAGAGGCAAAAGACATGTTAAAAAAGATACTAACGAAGAGGGCTGAAAATGTGGAGCAATTTCAGAAAGAGCTTGGAAGTTTGGAATGGAACGGAAAGTCGCAAGAGACGGACTCAGAGGGAATGAAGCAATATGTGGAGGCACTGGAGCATTTGACAGCTGGATACGCATTTTGGTGCTCTACTTGTCCTCGGTATTATGTCTTCTGAATATGTCGTGTTTGATACTACTAGACTCGGAAATCAAATTCAAAGCTATATTTCTTCCAGAAACCATGTCATCATGATGTTATAGCGTGGCTGACGATGTTCCATTCTACCTCGGGAAATGTGGGTCATCGGCGTCGCTGCGCGTGGCACGATGACGAGGTCCAAAATAAGAGAGCGGCATACTGGCACAATGAAAGGGCTGTGGGCCAACGCTGCGCGTGGCGAGAACAAGGCCGTCTCCATTCATCCTACCCCATTCAGATACCCCAGTCAGCTCTAAATGCCACTCACTTGTATGATACAATGAGAAGAGATAGAGAAAGGCAGTGAAGCGCTACCTTTAGAGAATGATTGATATCATCAGTATTTTCACAGATTACTGGTAGCTGGTTTGAACTGGTCCACTGGTGAAAAAATAAACTCACTGGGTACTTATCTTCTTGAGGCTCAAAAGTGAGATTGACACCTAAGGTACGTAGCTGCGGTGATTTGAAGTGAGAAACTTAAGAACTGGCGGCACTGCGTCGGCCGATTGTCGGGGGTGTCGGGAGGTGCCGAACACTGTTATTGGCAATGATGGCAACAATTGATTGAATTAAATGACGTTGGCAACGTCCCCCAGATCATTTTGAATGATGTGGAGACACTTACCGGTGTCAAGCAACACATTGTCGACGTTGACGACGACATTCCACTCACATTCTGGTCCATTTTTACTGGTGCTACTGGCGGCGAAAAAACCTTTGCTGGTCAGCTGGCAGCTGGCTCACTGGTATCCACTGGTTTGGGCCGGAACTGGTGCCTACCAGTGGTCACCAGTAATCTGTGCAATTACTGATGATAGGCATGAGAGATGAGAGGAGACATCATTTAAGCTGCAAGAGAACAGGTGCTAAAAGATATATAGATGCACCTGCTGAAGCACTGGCTTTGAAGGATACCTTGAAGAGTCAAAGCGGCTTTGGCAGCTGGAACCAAAGAAGGTATTGAATTACAGGTAAAACATGAAATGGAGAAAAATGCAACGCACTGGGAGACAGACAAAAAATTCGAAGCAGCTCTGTGAATGAGTGAACATAACACATTACTGGAGTCCCTGGTGCATCGACGGAGGAAGATATTGGAATGAGCAGGCGAAAAGTGGCATGGTAGCTCTCAATAAGGAGAACAGGCTTATATATGTGTCATGGAAGGAAAGGTGTTAACACAGCCACACAGATAAATTCGGTCCAACCCATTTATTGGATGGATAGACGGGACTGTTTAAACATAGCCACAAGCAGGATCCGAGTGTAATAAACTCAGCCTCATTTCATTTGGCCACGTAATGAGGAGAAGGACTGAATGGTAGAGCTATCGAGCATAGCCACAGCTGGAACTTCGGGTTATAAGAACGAGACCCTTAAAAGGGCCTCGTAACCCCAGTATGTCTTACTCTTGGGTACATCCTTTCTGTCTACTCCTGGAGTTATTCATTGTTTCTATGCATATCATTGGACAGTGGTCCAGCCAGAAAATTGGTGAAGGAAGAGGGAACGATTTGGGAATTTGCCCATTACCTGCGTATTCCTCGATAGAACGAGTGTCGATGATGATACTGCTTTTGTTGCTATTAGTGTCAGCTTGGGTGGCGATGACTGTTACAAAAGCTGGTTTCGTGATGTGAATTGAGAACAGGAGGAAGCAACTAGTAAAAAAGAAGCTTACATGCAATCATCTCCATCATCAGGAAAAGGGCAACTCCACTTTTTGAACCTTTTTCCGAATTTTTCCAGGCTTAAAAAAGTATCTCCTTACTTTTAATTTGCCAGTCCCTTTACTTTTATAAGTCTATGGTCAACTGATAAGTACAAAAAAGTTCGTGTATATGTTTGAGAAAAGCTGCATTAAAGAATGTATAAGTAGTGCAATATGGTCCATTTTACCATCCACAGAATTGTCCCACTGACACACTTTGCGCTGCGTTTATGCCTACAGCTCATCCTATTACAAACATATGAGCTACCAGTACATAGAAAGAATCAAGTACAGACTTACCAACAGTGTTATCTTCCTCCATACCAGTAGCATTGTCATCCTCAGCCGCACTTTCATCAGCCGAAGCGTCATCACTACTGGTAAGATCACTGTTTTCATCACCGCTGCTGCTACTGTCATCTTCCTCTGAATCCTCTTCCTCTTCACCATCCTCACTATGAGCGCTATCCTCACAGTCACCCAAAGCACCTACATCTGTCACTCTGTCACCATCCTTCGGGTCTGGCTGGCTAGAGGCTTTAGACGGCATCTTGAAAATTTCCGGTTCATCATCAGGCATCACCCAGTCATCATTGGTGGCGCTGGGATTCTCGGCAGGTGGTATGATGGCTTTAGGGCCGTTTGACACTGTCTTGTTGACAATGCATGCTTGGGCTGCTTTGATGATGTTGTCCCATTGAGCACTCGTGATTCAGTCCTTCTGTGTGGCGGGATTCTTCTGGAAGATTTCATGGAATTGTGCCGTGGTCTTGAGTTCGACTTGCTTCCCATCAATCATTACCTGGTGATCACCCCAAACAGACTGAGAAAAATGTCCATCTCCACCATGAGGCATGACCTCTTCACCAGTCTCATAAAAGGTGAGTGCGTGCTGGACCTGGAAAGGGTAATCAGTCACTAGACAGAGAAGAACCACTGTATGACACACTGCAATGATAGCCAGAACCAAGGCTCCGACAGGTCTCTCTTTCACCTGGTTTTCCTCAGGTATGCTCTTGAAGCTCTTGAGGTGTTCAGCAAACATCTTGGCAATCAGAAAGGATTGGAAAGGGCCCTAGAAATGGCCGTGTCAGTGAAAGAAGCCAAAGATGAGATACTAGCATGGACTCCATAATGTGTTTTATCACCTGTCTTCAAGATGTTGAGATAATAGAAATTCCAGCACCTGTAATTGCCCTCAAGCTGTTTGCATACATATTCCTTTTGTTCATCCACCATAGTAAGGCCTTGTACTTGAAAAACTTCCTTGAGGGCCACAAGGGCTGTGCGACCCAACAAATTGCGCCAAGCTGTCAATTTCTGTTCGACCTGCAGTGTGTCAGTCAAGTGGGCTATTTAGTAATTATTGATACTATACCAGAGTTTCGATAGTTTTATCAACATTCAGCTTTGCAAACTGTTCATGGACTGGTTTGGGCATGATGCTTCCCCAGAGTTCAGCCAAATCCTGTGGTTTTGGTGCACTCCAAGCAGTGAGACATCTGGTATACTTGAGTACCACCAGCATGAAGGTCTTTGAGAACACCGTTTGTAGGTCCGATGAGAGCTGGCCAAGACGAATATCTTTACATCTCTTGGTTGGAGTGATGAGTTCTGGGACCGAAGTTGTAGGCACAATTTTGACATTGGTGGATTTCTGAAAACGGCGGTTAGTAAGGAATTGTATACATAATGAACGTGCACCATCTCAACTGCAGCAACAGCCTTGATCTTTACTGGCCGAGTCTTGCTCTTTGCTGTAGCCTCTCTTTCATCCTTGTTGCCTTCTTCATCTGCAAATCCACCAGGTTCATACTTGGCACCTTCTTCCTCGGTATTGGCTACAGGTTGCTGATTTACTTGGGTGACGTTGGGACTGTCTGAATTACCAGTACTGGACACAGAGGGTGCTTTGGAGGTGCTTTCTTTGCGGAAGCCTTGCAAAACCTTCTTCCTCTTCTTGCTGGGTGGTTGTGTGATGGTACTGTGAGGGAATGAGACAAGTCAGCTGAGTTTCCAAATAGGTAAGGAACCACACCCGTTCTGATCATCTGATCCAGATTCTGAAGGAGCAGAATGTTTAGCCTTGACTTTGGCATGTAACTCTCCTTTCTTTGCTACTCTCACCTTCTTGGGAGGTTTACCTTCATCTCCCGAGTCATTCAGCCCTTCCGCAGTCTGGTCTTCATCATCATCAGCAGCTAGGAATGTAGTGGTATCATTTCCAGGGCCTGGGGTATTGGCCTCCCTGGGCATTGAGGCTGTAAGCTCAGAGGATACAGGACGTTCTGTGGAAAGGTATGTTAGTATATTGTCTCTTATCCTTCGAGTTACTCACTCTCTGCTCGTTTTCTTTTGCTGGCACCCTCTGCTGTTGCTGGCACTGCCACCAGGTTTTCAGGAGCTGTAGACACCTTCAGCTTTGCCACGTCATCTAGCACTTTGTCAATGCGATCCAGTGTATTCATCACATCTAATACAATAAGTTTCAATCATACACTCATTAAAAAGCTGCAAGTATTCACCTTCTGTAGTCTGATCTTGGGCACCTACAACCATATGTCATTACCATCAGTGAGTGGTGACTATGCGAGACTTAGGTGGAAACTTACTCTTGACTCTACTCTTTGCCTTTTTGCGAGGCTTCTTCTCCTTTGTTGTTGGTGGGGGATTATGTCCTGTTTCTTTGACTTCTTGGTCTTCTTTACACTGACGGTCTTCAATTTCAGCAGCTTTGGCTATGGCTGTCTGACAAGCCTTCTTCTTTGCTTCCTTGGCATCTGCTTTGGCCTTTTTGTCAGCTTGAACTTCTTCCAAAGAACATTTAGGAGCTGAGAGGTCTGGTGTGGCTGGGTGTGCATCATGCTTGCCACATAGTTGCATTCCATTGCTGGCCTCAAGAGGTGGAGGACCTGCTGGCTCTGTTGTTTGTGCTGTAATGGGCTCAGGCAATTGAGAGTTGTCAGATGGTAATGGGGCACCATCTTTTCATGGGTGGCAAGTAGGAGGTTTGACTTCGGACATGAAAAAAACAAGAGAAAGATGGGACCGGGTTGTAGTTACCACAGGTATGACCCAGAAAATTTGTGGATAATTGCCAAGGCTGCCATTGTTTACTTTCATTTTTCAGGACACATATCTTCTTCATAAACCATGGCTAAAGGTCCATTTCACTGTGATAAATGTCCCACCAAATCTTTCAAGCGTCTGGCAGGACTGAAGTGGCATATAGACAATAAGCATCCAGCCCAACCACCACCACCATCTCTTGATCTGCCAAGGTTTCCAACACCCAATTTGCGTACACCGTCACCTGCTCCCAATCCCTCATCACCTTTTTCTTCCTGCTGTTCACCCAGACGTAGGCAAAACAGCTCTCCAGTTCGACTTCTGTGGTCTGCTGCACCCATAGAATTTCAGAAATATGGAACACAGGTTGTCATTCATCCTATCATTGACGGTATGTTCTCATTTGAAACATTGTGCAGTCATTGGTCACTAGTAACATCCACTAATTCAGGTACCCCTTGCGATATTGACGGTGATGATTTGGAAGAAGACGCCCCACCTCCACCTCCACAAGCTTCACACAATCCCAATGACTACAGTCCTTTCAATAGTGCTGCGGAGTTCAAGCTGGGTGAGTTTTTATACCAGAAGGTGGAAATGTCAGGTGGTGACATTGACACTTTCGCAGAGATCTGGTCTGAGCTTCTAAGCCCAGATTGTGAAACCCCTTTCACCAGCCATGAAGAGTTATATGCAACCATCGATGCTATCAAACAGGGCGATATACCATGGGAGAGCTTCTGTCAGGTATAACGGTGAACTGCCAGAAGACCTCTCCTCTGTACCTGCATGGAAAATGCAATCATATAAAGTCTGGTTTCGTGACCCTCTCTCTGTCTTGGAAAATATGCTTGGTAATACAAGCTTTGCTGGCAAGTTGAATACTGCCCCCAAAAGGATCAGCAAAAATGGGAAGCGACTATATAGGGATCTGATGAGTGGTAATTGGGTGTGGTTCCAATGTGTATGTTCTTGATATTTTCTTGTTTTGTGACTGCATTTCTGACTGATTTCATTGACTCATTTAGGACAAGATCACTGAGGACAAAAACAACCATGGTGCAATGTTTGTGCCCATTATCCTTGGCAGCGACAAAATGACCATTTCTGTTGCTACTGGCCAGAATGATTATTATCTCTTGTATATTTCCCTTGGTAACGTCCATTCGTCAGTCCGACATGCACATCACAATGCTGTCACCTTGCTTGGGTTCCTGGCAGTACCAAAGAGTGAGTACAGTCTCGCCTTCAATATTCAGACAGAATAATTTACCAACTCATTGCAGCTTCTCAAGATCACGCTGGTGGATCAGAATTTCGAAAATTTCACTGGCAGCTCTTCCACACCTCCCTTGAGCATATTCTTTCATCATTGCACCCTTTCATGGACAATCCTCACATCACACATTGCCCTGATGGCCATTATCGTCGAGTTATTTATGGGTTGGGACCTTATATCGCTGACTATCCAGAACAGGCACTCCTTGCCTGTATTGTCCAAAACTGGTGTCCTCGGTGAGTTTCCTTCTTCTATTGGTAATGATACTCACATTACTGACTTCTGAGAAGTTGCACAGCACCTCCAAATGACCTTGACAGTGGTGGAGATTGCCGTTCACATGAGCTTACTGATGCATTGTCATCAGGAGAGGGATGTACATTGAAGGAACTTTGGGATGATTATGGTATAGTGGCAGACCTTCAAGTACATTGCATCATTTTGTGAGTTTTCACACTTTACTGACCTGTCCCCAGCCTTTCACAGCTTCCTTTCCACATGCTGATATACATGAACTGCTAGCACCTGATCTTCTACACCAAATTGTCAAAGGAACATTCAAGGATCATCTAGTAGACTGGGTCACTGAGTATATTGAGATAACATATCTGAAGGCTGAAGCAAAAGAAAGATTAGCTGATATTGATCGATGGCAAGTTTTCTTGGTTTAGTGGTTCTTGGCTGCTGTCAGACTCATTTCTGCATAGTATCATGGCCACTACTCCTTTTCCTGGTCTCCGGCAGTTTCACGAAGGGCGAGGGTTCAAACAATGGACGGGAAATGATTCAAAAGGGCTCATGAAGGTGCGTCTTAGTCTTTCAATTTTATTTCTTTTATCACTAATATATGTTTACTTACCTCTTTAAATTTGCAGGTTTATCTTCCAGCCATCGTTGGGCATGTACCACCACAGATGGTTCAGGCTGTTGCTGACTTTCTGGAGTTCTGTTACCTTGTTAGGTGGAATGTCATCAACAAAGATATGGTCACAGCTATTGAAAATGCAATTTTGTGTTTTCACCGTAGTCATGAAATCTTCTGTACTACTGGAGTCCACCCAGATGGTTCCTCTCCCCTTCCTCACCAACACTCCCTCGTACATTACCCACTCCTTATACAACAGTTTGGCGCTCCAAACAGACTCTGCTCATCAATTACTGAGTCAAAACACATCGTTGCTGTCAAACGTCCATGGCGCCAGTCTAGTCGATATCAACCTCTTGATCAAATGCTTCTAACAAATCAGAGGCAGGACAAACTATCAGCATATCATGTGGACTTAGAGTCCCAAAATATGCTTCAACCTCAGAAGTCAGCTGCTCCACCACTGCCACCACCACCACCACCACCTCCTCCTTCATTACAACCTGCAATTACAGATGACCCAGAAGAGGAAGAATCAGGACCTAGTGATCAGCCTTACAGTCAGGGAGATGTCAAACTTTCACAGAAACCAGGTATGCTGTGTTTTTCCATGATTTGCGGCAGCTGATGTCAGGTTTGAAGCCCATAAAATACCCAGACAAATTGATAATCTAGTGGAATATCTTGGACAACCCCAGCTCTGGACCCTCCTGCAGCAATTTCTGTACAGCCAGCTGCATCCAGATGCACCGGTTGGGCAAATGGGATGAGACATTCCTATTGACCAATGTCCCAATTTGGACCCTCGTCATCGTGTCTTTCTCCATCACTCCATCAGGGAAAGCCTCAAAGGCACTTTTATGCAAATGTAGCCTAATTATGCAATTTCAGAATGAAAATGCATAATTTTGTAAGATCCATCTCACATATTGTATAATGTCTGTAATGCATTGCATAACTATGCACACAATGCACCCTCATGCACTCTGTTGAATGATATATGCTCACTGTTGTATGAAGGAGTCATGGATGAGTTCATAGGAGGAGGGTCAAAATTTACTTCATCTGTGCTTTTTGGATATATTCAGCAAGTGGACACTAGACAGAATGTAAGATATATAGTTACAACAGAACTGCCTAAGAGGAGAGAACCTGTACACAAATTCAAGAGGTAGTGACATTGACTTGATGCATCGACTCACCAGAGAAGGAACTTAACTGAAATACCGAAGAAGATTGCCAGGCGGCGACTTCCCAAATAATTGAAACTCCGCTAAAGAACTATACAGCTGCTCCCATAAGCGTGTCAACAAACAGTCACCTGACCATGTTAACTTATTCTTTTCACTCCCAAGTCCAAAGCCAAGCGTCGCAATTCCCCTCAGCCTGTCCATTCTTCCTGGTAACGAGACTTACTCTGCTACTCTTACTCTTATAGTAGCTCAAGTGCTGCAACACTGGTCCATTTGGAACCTATTCCTTCCACCCCTCATGCAGGCGAGTCTCGACCTTCTGCCTCTTCTTTCTATACTGATATTTTGTCAAAACAGGCTCTGATAGCTTCAATGTACAGGGAAGAGCAAGGATGACTGGAGAGCTACGGGTTGGTCTTTGGTTGACTTTGGCTCAGGCCTGTTGTATGTACCAGGTATGTTTCTTCTACTCTTTTGTTGATCCCTGCCGAGTGCTGAGCAGTACTGTCTGTTATCCTTTTGTTTTTTGGCGTGGGTTGACCTTATTTCATTGTATTGGTCACCAATTCAAATCTATGTATATGCAGGAGGTATGTATGCGACATCTCCCATTGTTCCTTACGCTGATCGCTGTCGTTCTAGGTATCCAGGCCATGTCATGTCAATATAGTTGTAGTGTAATTTTTGGCTGCATGACGTCTTCCGTTGTTCCTTATGCTGATCGCTGATGTTTGCGATGGTATCCAGGCCATGTCATGTTGACATAGTTGTAGTGTAGTTCTCAGGTGTCTCTTGTAGTGTAGCTATCCCGTATGCATGCTTCATGATTGTAATATGTAGTCCTTGTCAATATACATCCTTTGATCCATTTGTATTGATTTTATTGTGTTGAATGTAACAAAGAAGTGGATATTTGACGGTGAATACTGTGAGTTAAGAAGTATAACCTATGCATTCTGTTGCATAAAATAGTAAAATTTGTGCATAACTTATGGATCTCATCAGGGGACTTGCATGAGGTGCATAATTTGCATAATTACACCATTTTATACATTACCATGCAATTTTCAGTATCTCTTATGCATTTATTGCATGAAAGTGCCTTGGAGGCTTTTCCTGATGTCAGCACATGCTTCCTTCTTTGCACTGAGTGATGCATCAGGGTTAGGCGGAATGCGACATGAACTCATACAGGCTGTCAAATCCTGGCGAAATGGCCCTGCTCAATATGACTGTGTTTTCATGGAGGGCGATGATGAAGGTGGTGGGTTTTGAAGGATTGCTAGTAGGAAGGGTATTCGCATTTCTGTGTTTCAAGCACCAAGGAATAGACTATCCTTGTGCCCTGATTCACTGGTTTTCCACTGTTGGGAACTCTCCTTGTGATGAGATGGGCATGTGGATGGTTTGACTGGACCTTGATCGCCAAGACAACCCGGTGATAGAAGTGGCTCATATAGACTGCTTGTATCGAGGTGCACACCTAATTGGGGTTACAGGTGATGAACGAGTCCCAGTTCATGATTTTGGTCCTCATAATTCTCTAGATAAATATGTAGCTTTCTATGTAAACAAGTATGTGGATTACCATGCACACGAGATTGCTTTTTAAGGCTTGTACTTAGATACTTAATCGTTAGACGAGAACCCTTTTTTGAAGGATCCGGATCGCAATTTTCATATTGGCCATCCGATGGTTATGCAGGGCCCAGGTAGTCAATTTCCTCTTCTCACCAGCAAATGCGAAGTAAGGTAGGTGACACTAGGAACGTACATGTTTATGTAAGCATGTTCAGCCCCAACAATGAGCTTGTATCCTCTTCCTCACATCATCATATATACCAATTTTGATTCCGGAGAGGTGTTTGGGATGATCCTTGGGACAGTTCCCCGGAATCAGAAATTTAATATCCCCTCTCAATACCAAGTTAATATCCCAAAATTTTTTTTTGTGTCTAAAAAGCTTCCAAATGCTTTTTCAGAGCTCCTGGCAAGTTTTAGTTTTTTTGGACCTCCGCTTTTGGTGCATTACATAATAAAGATAAGATAGGTGATATACCATATATAGTAATAATATTATGTAATCACGGCACCTCGTGAGGCACTCATCCCAGGCCCACCCTACCCTGCCCTACCCCCTTGAGAATGTATGTTTTCTAGCATCTGACTGAGCCATTTACAGGCTGTATTTATCATAGCACTCATATACTGGAAGAAATATGGCTCCAGGACTGGCCCACTCCTCCTCCAGACCCAAAAAATTTTTGAGTCTCCACGAAAACTCTTCCTATGGTGGCTTACTAAGCGCTTATATAATCATGTACGTTCCTAGTGTTGCCTACCTTATATGGGAAATGATACATAGTGTACGCAATACAAGAGTAAGTTAACCGAGATACATCTATTCCCTGAAATTTCCTTCTGGAAGTACTAAGCTCGTCATCAAAGCACATTAACGGGTTAGGAGGACTCAAATGCATTCAGAGTCCTCGAATCAGCTGGCGCATACATCGGTGGAGGTTCATCGGTCAACCCTTTTGCCCAATCTGAATTCAACTGACCCTCCAAAGCCTGGATATGAGCCATCATCCTCGTCATAGCTAATTGCATTCCCTGTACACCAGCATTCGACGCACTCATTGTTTGCTGGAGCTCTCGCATTTGGTGACGAATATCATCGGCTTCTTCTCGCAGATGCATTTGATGGAAAGTTGGGGTGGATGTGGTTTGGGATATTGAAGAATGAGTATAATTGCAAGTGGCCATTGGGGGATTGGATGCTGATGTGGATGATGAAACCTGAGGAGATGCTGAGGGACGGTGTTCTACGTGTGCCACAGCTTTTCCAGCCAATGAAGCCGTAGTCTGACCAGCCGATGGGCTTGCTGTATGCAAAGCCTGCTGCTCATATTTAAGATCATACGGTCTGAAGGGCAATGATGAACTCTGGCCAAGGGTAGGACTATCGTAAATGGAAGGCGCCGCAGGAGTGTGATACTTTAGGTCAAAAGGCTCAGTCCTGGCGGCATCTCCAAGTTCACCATCGAGGACAGCTTCCATTTGTTCCATTTGCGAAGAGGGGTTTCTTCATGCTTGCAACCGACAATGATCTCCGAACAAATGAATCCCTGTCCTAGGAGTCACACTTTCTATCTCTGCTTCCGTTTCTGAACTTGAAGAAGCATTGCTTCGTGCTTTGTGACAATGATGACATGTGAACACCACGAGGAAGATGATGAGAGAGCCCCATGATGCCTACAGCTGTGAAAGTTCCGATGACAGCTCCCAAGTTATCCCAAAAGGGCCAAGGTCATCACTGGAGAAGTTGTTGTTGTTGTTGTTGGAGGAGGAGGAGGAGGAGGAGTTGTTCATGGACTGTATTAGGACCAAGAGGAAAATAGATGATTTTGTATGACTTGAAGATGATAAAGTCGGGCCTACCTGAATTCATCCCCGATTGCGAGTACATGGGTGATGCCCGGTCCGGTGAAAGTCCTAGTAGCTGTCAGTACACGGGCCACCAGTTTTTCAAGCTAACACTCAAGCTAACACTCAAGCTAACACTCAAGCTAACACTCAAGCTCACAGTCAAGCTATCACTTCAGGCACCCATATCTAGGTACCTAGTTAAAGTGGATGGGTCCCATTAATCAACCTGCCTAGGAGGCCTTAGTAACCAGGGGCCTATACACACTCTATCAAAATGTTCCCTGGGACTCCCCAGTGTCAAGACCAAGACTCACTGTCACCATTTGGCACCATGCCAAGCCTTGCCATTTCATCATATTTTTTATTCATCATGCCAGTTGCCATTGGCAACACATAACTGTCTTTATCTCATTGTTCTCTTTAGTCTAGTTGCCATGTAGGCATGTAGGTTGATCCACCTGAAGTTTGGATCCTTGTGTGAGTAGTGTCACTCACACAGTTTAGACACTTCTGGCTCAAGGGTGGGTAGCACCCAGACACCTAGCCACCTTTTGGGACCTCCTGGGACTTACTTATTTCTCCTACACTGGGAGTCCCCAATATCTACTCCTTCAAGTTAATGCAAAGCTACACTCAAGCCCACTCACACTCAAGCTCACTCAAGCTCACTCAAGCTAACTCAAGCTAACACTCAAGCTCACTCAAGCTCACTCAAGCTAACACTCAAGCTCACTCAAGCTCACATTCAAGCTAACTCAAGCTAACACTCAAGCCAACTCAAGCTCACTCAAGGACTCAATAGAGGATAAGTGTTGTTTATGCCATTTAATGCAAGTATCTTTTTATAAAATGAAGGCTGGGATAAGCACAGCCACACACAAAATGCAAGTGCAAGCCATTTAAGGTAAGTATCTTGTTATGAAATGAATTGTAGTGAAGAGTTGGGCAGACTAGGATAAGATGGAAGTCAAATGAGCCATTTAATGTTATGAAATGAAGTGTAAAGTTGGGTAGGCTGGGATAAGCACAGCTGCACCCAAAATGGAAGTTAAATGTAAGTATCTTGTGAAGTTGGACAGGCTGGGATAACCACAGCCACAATGAAAGTCAAATATCTTGTTCAAATCTTGTTATGAAATGAAGTGTAGTGAAGTTGTATGATAAGCACAGCCATACCCAAAATGGAAGTCAAGCTCACACTCAAGCTCACTCAAGCTAACTCAAGCTAACACTCAAGCTAACTCAAGCTCACTGAGGCTTGAGTAGCTTGACTGTTAGCTTGAAAAACCAGGTGCCTGTCGGTACACCATTCACATCGAGTTGTACTAGTATACATGTCCCCTGTTCTCCGATGCCAATTCCAACTAATGCATTTGTGATCAATGGTGCAATCGTGTTAAATTCCCTGAAGCATTGATATAAGCCACCGTCGGAGAAGAGTTCGGCTTTAATTCCAGTTGTTGCTCTCAGAGCCTCGAAAATATGTCTTAGAGCAACTCAAGAGTGCAGAAAAAATTTTCTAGTAAGACGTTAAAAACCCTTAGATCAGGCCCTTAATTAAGCCCAAGTTAAGCCTTTAAGGCCTAACCTTGTTGGGTACCCTTAATTAAGGCCTTAGGGTGAACACTGTTAAAACCAACTTCTATTAAACCATTGGAATGTTTCTTGTTTATAGAGTCAAGAGATCAGACATTAAATATCACTTTTAATTGAGCAAACCAGCTGATGCTGTAATACATTTTCAAAAGTATGGGTAATATATCCAAGTGGGATTTGCAAAAGTTCTGGATGAGTGGACAACATCAGCAATTCCTGAGGTCGTATAGATGGTATGGCACCATGCAATCCATACAACATCATACGAGTATGGAACAGAGGGGGGGGGTACATAAATCCTATACCCATTCCATACAAGATATGTGTCCTCCTCCATACCTTACTATACACGCTCTCCATACAAACTATACTCTTACTATATGAATGTATCATGATCAATACTATGCACCATTAGCGATAGAGAAAAGCATTCTAATTCATGTAAAAACAACAGATAGACCAGTAGATAATACACTATGTAATGCACTGCATCCCAGCCTGACCGCCAAGTACACTGAAACCACTGGCAGCGAGTCCGTTGAAAAACCATAAATCAAATACTACAGGCAGTGACCGGCTAGAATAACAAAAAACGTCAACCGAAAGGGAATGCTGGGACTAGATGACTTGATCGTACCTGTTCTAGTCTGACAAAACAATCACATCATCACCGTCTGACCCTCAGTGGCAGATAGAGTAGTTCCAGCATCATCAGCAACACGGTCAGACGATTTCATATGCATATCAGCCGCTTCGAGTAATTGTTGCCACTTCTTCGGCTGCAACTTTTTCCGTAAGCTTGTAATATTCGTCAACTTTGGCTTTCCAGAGGTCTTCTCCAAAGCTAGCGACAGTGACCTTCCAAGGTTTCTTGTTAGCAGTGGTGGCTTCTTCCTTCGCTTTGTTGATGGCCTCTTGAATGGAATTGGTACCAGTTTTCCATGCGTCGAGAGCACAAAAGACCTGCCGGTCAAAAAAGTGTATCAGGAATCATAAGGGCAGTAATGATGGACAACGCACAGCAGCAGCACTGAGGGCCAGAGCACCAGCGGGGTACTCATACTCATCGTCGCCACTAGAAGTACTAATTCTTGACAAAAAGAGAGCAAAGACTTCGAGCAGGAGTGGGCCTCCGAAGAGCTCCTTTTACTCTCTTTGCGCTTCTCAAAGAATGAATAAGAGAGCAACAAAAAAAGATAAAAAAGACATACAGTTAATCTGGGCTCTTTGTACATCCAGCGATCCAACAGCAATTGCTGTTGTGCCCATTCCGCTCACTCGCTCACTGAGTCACCTAAGTTCACAACTTCCCGGCCCACAATCATCAGCGCCCGCTTGCCAATATCAATTCGATAGCTTCGTATTCCAGCCTGGATCTTAAAAGAGTAGTCAGCCTGAATAAAGAACAAAATAGAAAATGAAAATGTACATAACCGATAAGAGCAGGGTGCTCAACGCGTGGTTTGTCCGTATTCGTCTTCAGGTCTTTGTACGTTGCAGGAAGCTCAGTGCTAGGAGGATAGTACTTGGTCCAGAGGGTAGCGAGGACCTCCTTGACCTCAGGCCCAGAGTTGAGTCCAAAACTGATTCTCGTAGCTGCCTGCCCATTTGAGAATGGCAGGCCAAACTGTCTTGAGCCATTGGGTTTTTTGAGCGATGACCGGGAATGGGAGGTCATCTTTTGAGGTTTGACGGTGTTTAGTCTTGGTAGCGTTGGTCGTTGTGCTTGCTTTCTGCTCTTTCGCATCGATTTCCTTGATGTTTGCAGGTACGAGAGAAATCTAATAAATGGATGATGAGTCACGGGTCTCAATTCAATCAAAGGGAATACCTTCTTGTTGTCACTCCACCATTTCGGGCTTTCTTCAACACCTCTGGACTTTCCTCAGTGTCAAACTCCCCTTTAACGGGCTCAGCATTATCGTTGGACGATGCCAAGGATGTTTTGGAAGAGGCCGCAGCCTGGGAACTGAAGACGGCTGTAGTCTTCCAACCATGTTTCAGTCCCCCAACTTGCGGTCCCTTGGACCGCTTTTTTATTCTGTAAGTACGAATGCTTTAGTGTCTGATACCAGGCAAGCACCATGACTTACTCGTTGTTGTCAACATCTGATCCAGCCATACACTTCAAAGATTCGCCGTTACCAGAAGATGGAGTGACAAGGTTTTGGGAAGGATAGGCTCTTGCGGCAGCGACCTCGTTTTGCACTGCAGACTTTTGCTCCTATGCAGAAGAGTTAGTGATGTGCCCAGTGGATTAGCTGAGAAGGATACCTTTCGTGAGACTTTATTCTCCTCAGCCTTCTTTTTCCGTTTTAACGCCTTGCTCTCGCGGTCCTTCTGCTCTCGGTAAGACTTTAGGAACTCTTGGACTGCAAGATCTTCATCGTTACCCTCCGAGCTACTTCCAGCGTTACCCACAGGCGAAGGCAACAATGTTTCACCTGCAAGGTCTGCAAGCATATCTGCCGCATCACCAACGTCAACCTCCATATCATTCTCATCATCCTCGCCATGCAATTCAGGCTGAAAGGTGTCGTCATCATCATCATTGTCGTCATCAAGCAACATAGCTGAAGAATCAGACTCAACGCCATACTCCGACCTCGGGGGCTCTGAGGCTCCATCCTCACTAGCTCCAACTACAGCATCCTGAGCTGGGGAGGAGTCCGGCTCATCATCACTGAGGATAATGCCAGAGTCTGAGTTGCCGAATGAAGTGGCCTTGTAAGGTAAATTTTTCGTCAGTTCTAAGTCAGGACGCATTGACTGAATACTTCATCTTCCAGTGCCTGCTTGTCCTTGGCGCAGCAACAACCTGAGCAGAAGCCTTCCGACTCTCCATCTTCTTCTTCTTCTCCAACTGCTTTGCCTCCTTCTTCTTTGTTGCTTCTTTTACACGTTCTTCCTTCACGGCTCGAATTTCCTCGAGCGTCCTTTTTTGCATGCTCTCTGGGATTATGACTTTTCAGCGACGGGTATCATATGGATTGGACATAGTTGGGATTGAGGGAGGGAGTGTGAAGGGCAAGAGAGAGAGAGAGAGCTATGATAGTTCGTTGGCAAGGAAGTTTCCGGAATTTGCAAAAAAAAAAAACAAACAAAAAAAAAAGTCGCTCAGATCTTGGTAAGCACGTTGCTCTTTCCTCATTCCGAGTCGCATCACCTTTCTAACATGGTCGTCTCCTGCAGTTATCCAGGCTGTAGACAGACTTTCAAGCGCTTTCGTGACCTGACAAAACATACAAATGCCAAGCATACAGGGAGTATCCAGCTGCATACTGCACCCTCTGCACCTACCGAGACTCCTTTATCTGGACCATTTGATCAGACAGCGGGTCCTGAGCCGGAGCCTTTTCATTCTCCATCTTCCCCTCCTCCTCCAACCTCTCCTCCCCGCCAGAGCCTACTCAACCTCGTGAATCAAAAAACTATCACCCTTTTTTGACTGGTATGTCATTGGAGTAAAATAGTCACAGCTCCTTCTTAATATCTTTTTTAGGTGACATTTGTGATGAAAATGGTGATCCCATTGACCGCAGCACTCCTCCACTCCCCCTTCCTGATGTCGACAACGTGTGGGCACCTTTTGAAGATGAGGTCCAGTTCCGATTAGCCGATTTCTGTTTTCGCAAGGCTCAGATGTCACAGTCAGACATCGACGAGTTATTAGATATTTGGTTCCTCTCCCTGTCCAAGTATGGTGCAGAGTCTGGCCCCTTCGATAATCACAACGACCTTCTCAAGGGTATTGACAATATTTGTGTTGGGGGTGCTCCGTGGAAGTGCTTCGAGACAGCAGTGGACTGGCGGCATGCAGTACGTCTTTTTCCCCTCTCGTTGACTACATTATGCTTATACCACATACCAGACTCAGATATATGAGGACAACCCAACCACGCAAGGTGCCATGTACTGCCCCGTTATCTTGGGTGCTGACAAGACTACTGTGTCTGTTGGTACTGGCCATGTTGAACACCACCCTCTCTACCTCTCCATTGGTAATCTTTGCAACAGTGCACGTCGAGGCCATCACAATGGAGTCATACCAATAGGTTTTCTGGCCATTCCCAAGTGTATGTATTATCCTTGTGCGCAAATACATACTTTCACTGACACAAGGACAGCTGACAGGCGTTACGATAATGATCCTAAATTCTGGCTCTTCAAGAAGCAGCTGTACCACTCCTCTTTGAGTGCAATTCTCACCTCGCTTTGGCCAGGGATGACAGTTCCTATAATTCGCCATTGCCCAGACGGCCACTTCCACCGAGTTGTCTATGACCTCGGTGCTTTCATTGCCGACTATCCCAAGCAAGTCTACTTGTCAGGCGTTGTGCAGGGCTGGTGTTCCAGGTAATTATCTCGTGCTGTTTATTCTCATTCAGGTCACTTAATTATTTACTTTGTAGATGCAGAGCACCAGCATCAAATCTTGATGAAAGCGCTCCTCGGCATTTGCGTCATTTAGACAAAGTGTTACTCGAACAGTATGAAGATGACGGGACTGTGCTTTGGGATAATTTTTGGGATGGATCAAGGTGTCAAAGTCAGGTTGTGTTACTTCATGTACATTACTCTCGCTGATTGTGATTTTAGCCTTTCACAACAGACTTTCCCTGAGCAGACATCCATGAAATGATGTCGCAGATTTATTACATCAAGTTATCAAGGGATGCTTCAAGGACATGCTCGTTGACTGGTGCTTTGAGTATCTGGTTCTCGAGCACGGTGAGGAAGCAGCATCCAAAATTATGGACAATATTGATTACTGGTGAGTATTGTGCATGATTAGACTATGTATCTACAACTAATACATGTCCTACAGTATTGCTACTGTTCCACCATTCCCTGGTCTTCGAAGGTTCCCTCACAGTCGACGTTTCAAGCAGTGGACGGGAGATGATTCAAAAAGCGTTGATGAAGGTGAGTGTTGCTAATTGCTTGATATGTTTTTGGTTGGCTAACTATGATATCAGGTGTTCATGACCGCTGTTGCAGAGTACCTACCACCGGAGATGATGAGATGCTTGTTGTCACTCCTCGATTTTTGCTACCTTGTCCAGCAGTCTGATATCGACGAACCAGCATTGCAGCAAATCGAAGCCTCTATTAGTCGCTTCCATTATTTTTTGTCAAATCTTCATCACAACCAATGTCTGTGAAGACTTCTCGCTTCCTCGTCTACACTCCATGGTTCATTACCCCCTTCTCATCATGGAGTTTGGTGCACCCAATGGTCTATGTTCCACAATTACCGAGTCAAGACACATCACCGCTATGAAGAAACCCTGGTGTCGGTCAAATCACTGGCAGGCTATCAGTCAAATGTTGTTGATCAATCAACGCATTGACAAACTCCTTGCCTTACGTGCTGACCTGGTGGAGTGAGGGCTTCTTCTACCATTACACCAGCCGCTTCCAGACCTGTTCGACATAGAGTCAGATGATGTTGGTGCCATGGATGGGGATTGTGTCCCCTCTGATGTTGTCCTGGCTAAGACACATGGTAAGGCTGCATATTCTTTTTGTGTCCTTTTTTGGCTCTAATACTGTCTGCAGCGAGAGCCTATCCACGATACGTTGACGAACTGGCAGAGCACATTGGACAGCCTCTCCTTCCGGTCCTTGTACAACAATTTCTCGATGAACAAGAAGCTGGTACTGACTTCTCCATCATGTTGTCACGGTTCTCAGTGTTTCCTTCTGCTGTGGCGACATTTTATGCACCAAGTGATATCTCTGGTATTCGTGGCATGATGCGTGAACGCATTCGCTCAACACCATCATGGCGTGGTCATGCACGCTATGACACCGTTCTTGTTGTCACAAACTCGAACAGGCCGGGATTTAGAGGTATGAGTGTGGCTCGTGTGCTTCTTTTCTTTTCTTTCAAATTTGGAGATACTGTATATCCTTGCGCTCTTATTCATTGGTTCAACGCCTTTGGTTGATGACCGGATCCCAACACGGGTATGTGGATTGTAAGACCAGCTTATCGTAATCATTGTTATGAGACCCCGTCACTGGCCGTTATTCATTTAGATACTATTCTTAGAGGAGTACACTTGCTACCTGTCTATGGACTTAATCCCATTCCCCGAACCATCACTATAGCCTCTCTCTTGATGTATTTAATGCGTTCTATGTAAATAAATATGCAGATCATCATGCGAATGAAATTATCTTCTGACAAGTCACAATTTGACCCTTTCTATACATCCTATACATATCTAAAAGTCTATACATTTCGTGTATAGAGCCAATCCGACAGACTTTGTATCAATCTGTATGGGATGGTATGATAACTATACTCACTATACCTCCCATGCAGTTCATACATCTGTGATTTTGCTGATGAACAGCCTTCCAGCAGCCTGGGTGGCCAGTGGGTGGCCTTAAGTGAGCTTGCCGAACATCAGCACCACTCAGTTAAGTGATTTTCGCAATTTTTACTTGGTTAGTGTGACATATACCTTAAAGCCAGTCACAAAGGTGTGGCTTTTGCAAAAGTCATGGATAACTACTACATACCTTGAAGTCAATCACAAAAAAAGGGCAGCTTTTGCAAAAGTCATGGATAACTATTACACATACCTTAAAGCCAATCACAAAAGTGTGGCTTTTGCAAAAGTCATGGATAACTTATGTACACTACAAATACACAGTTTTTGCAAAACATGACAGCAAGTACCAATGATACATGGCAATGGTAATATGAAGGTGAGCAAATGAGAGCAAAGTGATATGAACACAGCAATAGAGAGCAAGGAAGACAAGAAGATGATGCAGAATGGATCATGAACAAACTCTCTTGGAGGATGATGATGCAGTGGCTCCCTGACTGCTCAGGCTCTGCTCCCACATACTGTCCATCACCTGGATAACATCCTGCAGCATGGAGATCCACTCCTTGCTACCAACAGAGGAGTCCTTGTTATCCTCAAACCCAGGGTGTCTCCATAGCCACCACAACAGTGACATTGTTCTGCAGGTATTGGTGCATCTTGGAAGCCCATTGTGGAAGAGGTTTCTGACCATCCATTGAGAAACGAGTCTTTGAAATCAAATCAAAGTTCCTTTTCTTGGAAGTAGTGGGGACACTACAGCAAGGTGATCAGTCTTTTGCAAAAGCAACAGTACACCTCCACTTACCCATCATGATCTGGGGATTCTGACACTGGACCAGGAACATCTATTTCCATTGCATCATCATTTTCAGCAACTGGACCTTTCTTGGATGAGGGGGAGAGCCTACAGCAGGATACACTGGTCAGACTTTTGCAAAAGTGTGATGGACTTCCACTTACTGATCTTGAGGTAAAGATGCTGAGGCATCACCAGGCTTTCCTACTTCATTATTGGCTGCTTTGTCACTGGTGGACAACATGGAGAGTCTATAGGATAGTCCAATTGTCAGACTTTTTGCAAAAGTGAAGGTTAAGAGCCTCCACAAACACTGAAGCATCAGCAGGCTTTCCTACAGCCTGATTAGCAGAGTCTCAGACTTTTGCAAAAGTGAAGGTTGACTTCCACTTACTCATCTTGGCATTAGCAGGCATGCCTACTTCCTTACCAGCAGCTTGGTCTTTGTCAGAAGACTTGGAGAGTCTATAGGATAGTCCATGACTTCCACTTACAGGTCCTGGGCTACAGGCTCAGGGACCTGACCAGGGACATCTATTATCAGCTTTGTCTTTGTTGGACAAAGAAGAGAGTCTATGGAGTGGTCTAATGGTCAGACTTCTGCAAAAGCAAGGATTGACTTCCACTTACTGATCCTGAGCCACAGATGCTGAGGCATCACCAGGGACATCTAAAGGTTTCACTACATCCTTATCAGTAGTTTGGTTGTTGTTGGACATGGGGGAGAGTCTATGAGATGGTCAAGTTGTCAGACTTTTGCAAAAGAGAAGGACAAATACCACTTTACTCTTTGTTGGCCTCAGAACATTTATCTCAGGTTCCATCTCCTTTTCAGCAGCTGGTGATCTTGTTGGATGGAGAGATGAGTCTACAAGATGGCCCAATGATCAGACCTTTTGTAAAGGTGTTGGAGATATGACCTTTCTTTCCATTAAGTGGTTCACCTAAACAAAAATGGAAAGAATTTTTAGTAGTAAACCATTCAGACTATTGAAAGGAAAGAGGTGTGGTGCAATACTCAGGCCTCATGTTTGACCAGTGCTCACAGCAAGGTGTCCAGGTCTGAAAACAGAGTGGAGCTACCAATCTATGATGCGCGAGTGGGGGAGAGTGGGGAGAAATGATGGGAGATGGGGGGAGATGGGGGGACAATGTAACAATGTAAGGCTTACCTGGTGCAAATCCCACTAGAGGCAATATAGATGCTTCTCAGCCCTCCTCTGGATCTCCTGGAGTCCTACTTCCACAAGAGGAACAAAAAACATTGCTAGAATTGGTGCACATAATTATATACCAACTTTAGCAAAAACATGAAAAGGTAGTGACAAACCTCTCTCGATATTAGTTCACCTAAACACAAAATGAAAAGGAATGTCAATCTCTTCAGAGCATTGATTGACTAGAAGAATAGAAGAAAAAACTCCAGGCACTTACAACAAGTATATCACAGCAATATGCCCAGGACTGAGAACAGAGCAAAGCCACTAAGCATTTGTGGACTTGAGTTTTGTGAAAGGAAAGGAGAAAGTGTCATGGTGAAGTATATGCTATTGTGGAGGGCAAGAGGATTGAAGAAAGGCAACATTGCAAATGACATGTTTGTAGCAGACAAACAATGGAACAAACAATGGCAAACCACCACTTTTGCAAAAGTTCTGCTGAGATTATCATTGCTGTTATGAGTCTCCCTGCTGAAAGCCACTCTGATGATACTATCATTTACAGCATCTAGGCATCATAGTGGTTGTGGAGATATGGCTTGGATATGACCAAAATACTCTGAATATAGCAAAAGAGTAGGACAGATGCTGATTGTTGCATTCAATCAGCTCTGATATTCATGTGGGTTCGTCTTATACTGCATTTACACTCACTGAATATGGGAATATAGTTCATCTCCTTGTATCATCAAATCCTGAGGAACTATGCCCAAAATGACATCCCAAAATGGGAAAACTTGGAATGCCCATGGACACTGCAAGCTATAGCATTCAATATCAGTATGAATATGTATAATAGAGTATTTTGGCTGTCTGAATCCAAATATTCACTTGGATAGACCAGATACTCAAGGGTTCTGGTGCTATTCAGTATGTATCCCTAAACATAGGTACCTGTGGCATCTGCATATGTGTGCTTTATAAAATTCTTTGGGTGGGTATATAAATGTTATTTAATGCCTTGAACATGAATATGAGATCAGAATTGCCAGATCCTCAAGATCCAAGACTCAATTCCTGATTTATTCCCAAAAGGGCGAAAATAGTACTCTTTTGGACCATATATGTAGCCATATCTCAGTCCAGAGCTTATCAGACACTCATACCTTGTATTCCATCATGTACTATCATTTAAAAGCAAATAAGAGATTTATAATGTCTAGAAGATGTTCCAGGTACATGCTGTAGCTTAAAGTCAAATCAAGTTACATTTAGTGATACATGTAGCACTTAAACCTATATCTAAGTATGTCTTTCAGTGAGAATCCCCAAACTCCCACTGAACAAAGTATTATGCTACAGAATGATGGAGAAAGACTTATAATGCCAATCAGATAGCCAAAAGATATGTATGTGTCCTAATGAAGGTGGAAATTTTCGCTTTTTTGTGGAAATAAATTAGGAATTGAGTCCTAGATCTTGTGGATATGGCAATTCTGACTTCTTATTTGTGTTTGAGACTTGTGAATACATTTTGTTCAAGTTGAGGGTTCAAGTGTGATGACATGAGAAAGCGAACATGGGGCGATTTACACACTCTGTAAATTAGTTGTGAATCAGTTGTGAATTGATAATAGCCAATCAGATTTTGACAAACCAACAACAAACTAATTCGCAACTGATTCACAGAGTGTGTAAATGGCCTCATGTCCAAAATGTCTTTAGCAGAAGTTGTGGTAATAATAACTACATAAGACTGTACATAAAGTTCAACTGGATAACTTAATAGTAGAATACATATCCAGGTTTCCAGACACATTCTACACTGCCTAGCCTCTGCTCTGGGACTTTGATGATTTGATTTGGCAGATGTGTTGGGGTTGGGACTTGGCAGGAGTCAGAAGGCTTGTTATAGTACTCATTATGTAGGAAGCATGTACAGTAGGAAATAGAATAGAATCAGATTTCTTCTGGATCTATCTGGACCTGTCCAACCATTTCTGGTGCCAACAATGATGCATCTTTCTCAGTGATGACTGGACACAGGCCAGAAATAGCCAGAAACAAATCTGGTATACAGCAATTTTCTGACTTTTTTCTGATGACATCTGAAACAATTGGCAAGAGCAAGATTTCTGGACATAGTCAGAAATAGTCAATCATGGCCAACATTGTTTTTCACTGGGGCTCAAGTGCTACATAGTACACCATATACTGTTAATTTATGTCCAAATTTGAATCATAGTGACCTCAGAAAAAATATTTTCCATGGGTTCAAACTCCCACCCCTGTTTGTTGCCGCTCGTCAAGCACCTATCCAGCATCATGATCAAGACCTTTATGATATCTGTGGGTTTCCTGGAACAACTGGTAACCAAGGCACCTTGCCTTTGATGCAGCCTTCCTCTCCTGTTCCCCACTGCACCTGGGTCTCTCCACCAATTCTCCTCTTACTTATTGCACTTTTCCAAGCTACAAGGCTTTATCAGCTGTTACTAGCTTTCTGCTCTTTCTTTGGCTAACGCTTTGCACTGTAGATATTTTAGCAAATATTATAATGGTCACTATGGTGTCTTTGCTCAACCATCAGCCTCAATGTAAGGGGCCTCATAACTTGCCATGCAAAGCAATGGCCCCTTATCCCAGTAGTGTTCTCTAAGTCTGGTTCAGTCTGGTTCAGGCCAAATTTTTTCTTGAGGGTAGGTTCACAATTTTTCTGAACTTTGAACTGGACCAAAAGTTCAGGTTCAAACTTTTTTGAACCACTCTTTCAGCGAGTCTCAATTTTTCTTCATTTTGAGGTTCAAATACTTGCTGCAGGATACCAAAAACTCCCAGAACAGATATACAAAGCGACTTCTGAAGCCTTTGCTTATTGTATGATGTATAACAGTGCACTACAAACAAGTGGCTTGCATGTGCCATTGGTCCCAAAGATATCCCTGAAGTGTTACCTGGGATCAGTCATATTAAAAAAGAGTGTAGACCATCCAAAAATGGTAGTTTTGTACAGTCAAAAGTATTGGTTTGAATATGTCCAGAAAAGTTCAGGAACTGAACCTTGAACTGGACTTTGAGTCAAACTTTCAGTTCAGTCCAACCCAAAGTTCAGACACTATTCAGGAGTTGTAGTCAAGTTGCAGTATAAGTGGAAGTGAGATGGAGACAGAACTGAAGGCAGAAAACCATGATTTTTTGACTGCAAAGTTGTTTCCTTCTGAGCCTGATGGATTTGGTGTTATTTCTGGTGCCTTTCTCTATCACCCTTTCTCTAACACGTGCACAGACAGACATTGATGACACCACCAAAATCTCCAACCTCTTTGATGAGCTAACTCCCATACCGGGTATACCAGAACTCTACACTTCTCTTGCTGCATTCTTACATGTCTCTGGTTCCCCCTATCCATTTTTGCATGATTTTATCAACACAACCTCCTCTTTTTCCATGGGTCCGATTCTCCCTTTAGCCAACCCCATGAATGATATTGGTTGAAGATCTGATTGGACAAGTCACAGTAAATGGAGATGCTATGTTGGCTTAGAAGGTGAAGCAAATTACAAGGATCCATGGGATGTATCCGAATAAGAGTTTTTTGGTGATTGGGGATTTGACAGAGAAGGATCCAGAGGTTTATGGGATTGTGTGAGTACTCAGTGCATCTTTCTCATGTTGTGTTGTAATTGTGTCATGTCGGGCATGGCATTTACTCATTGTCCTTCTTTACCTGTTACTTTTTAGGAGAAGTCTGCATCCATTAGTGAATCAAAGGAAGAGGAAGGGGTTGGGTCTAGAGACCTAGTTGGTGCTGGTGTTTGAAACAGAGCATACGCATGCAGCTGTTCTTTTTGGATTTATCAAGAACTTCTTAAAATACTTACATCTAGTATTGTGATACTCATCATGTTGTAGTTGAAACATACTTGAAATATTTTCAAATTTTCATTGGGAAAGCTATCACACAAAGTTATATACAACAAGTACATAATTCTGAACCAAGAAATGATGGCAATTACAGTTGAAGACAATTTTTTGGTTTTTACAGTTTCAAAACATTCAAAACTCATCACTGCTATCAGACATGTTCATGGTCTCATCACTGCTATCATCTTCTATATTATCAGCTCCATTTTCAAGGAGTATTGTTACAATCTCTGGATGTCCAAGAGCACTTGCAGCCTGTAAAGCACTTCCATAATCTCCACCCTGTGCATTGACATCAGCTCTGTTTTCAAGGAGTACTTTTACAACTTCTATGTGGCCTCCACTGCTTGCAGCCTGTAAAGCATTTCCATAATCTCCACCCTGTGCATTGACATCAGCTCTGTTTTCAAGGAGTACTTTTACAACTTCTATGTGGCCTCCACTGCTTGCAGCCTGTAAAGCACTTCCATAATCTCCACCCTGTGCATTGACATCAGCTCTGTTTTTAAGGAGTACTTTTACAACTTCTGAGTGGCCTCCACTGCTTGCAGCCTGTAAAGCATTTCCATAGTCTCCGCCTTGTGCATTGACATCAGCTCTGCTCTCAAGGAGCACCTTTACAACTTCTAAGTGACCTCCATGGCTTGCAGCCTGTAAAGCATTTCCATAAATTCCACCCTCTGCATGGATGTCAGCGCTATTTTCAAGGAGTATTTCTACAACTTCTAAGTGGCCTGCATTGCTTGCAGCCTGCAAAGCATTTCCATAATCTCCACCTTGTGCATTGATATTCGCTCTGCTTTCAAGGAACACCTTTACAACTTCTAAGTGACCTCCATGGCTTGCAGCCTGTAAAGCATTTCCATAAATTCCACCCTGTTCATGGACATCAACTCCATTCTCACAGAGTACTCTTACAACTTCTAAGTGGCCTCCATAGCTTGCAGCGTGTAAAGCATTTCCATAAATTCCACCTTTTGCATGGATATCAACTCCATTTTCAAGTAGTACTTTTATAACTTCTAAGTGGCCTCCATGACTTGCAGCCTGTAAAGCATTTCCATAAAAACCACCCCGTGTATTGACATCAGCTCTGTTTTCAAGAAGTATTTTGACAATTTCTAAGTGGCCTCCATGGCTTGCAGCCTGTAAAGCAGTGAGATAATATCCGCCTTGTGTATTGACATCAGCTCTGTTTCCAAGAAGTACTTTTACAACTTCTAAGTGGCCTCTATGACTTGCAGCCTGTAAAGGATTTCCATAATATTCACCATGTGCGTTGACATCAGCTCTGTTTTCAAGGAGTACTTTTACTACCTCCAAGTGGCCTCCTTCACTGGCAGCATATAAAGCATTTCCATCATATCCCTTTGAATTGACATCAACTCCATTTTCAAGAAATAATTTTACAACTTCTAAGTGGCCTCTATGGCTTGTAGCCTGTAGAGCATTTGCCAAAATTCCACCCTGTGCATCAACATCAACTCTGTGTTCAAGGAGTACTTTTACAACTTCTAAGTGGCCTTCCTGGCTTGCAGCCTGTAAAGCACTTCCATATCGTCCACCCTGCACATTGACATCAGCTCTATTTTCAAGGAGTACTTTTACAACTTCCAAGTGGCCTCGATGGCTTGCAGCCTGTAAAGCACTTCCATGGATTCCACCCTTTGCATTGACCTCAATGCCATTTTCAAGAAATATGTTTACAACTTCTAAGTGGCCTCCATAGCTTGCGGCCTGTAAAGCATTTCCATAAATTCCACCCTGTGCATGGACATCAACTCCATTTTCAAGGAGTACTTTTACAACTTCCAAGTGGCCTCCATAGCTTGCAGCCTGTAAAGCATTTTCATAAATTCCACCCTTTGCATGGACATCAATTCCATTTTCAAGGAGTACTTTTACAACTTCTAAGTGGCCTCCTTCACTTGCAGCCTGTAAAGCATTTCCATAATATTTACTATGTCCATTGACATCAGCTCTGTTTTCAAGGAGTACTTTTACAACTTCTAAGTGGCCTCCTTCACTTGCAGCCTGTAAAGCATTTCCATAATATTTACTATGTCCATTGACATCAGCTCTGTTTTCAAGGAGTACTTTTACAACTTCTAAGTGGCCTCCTTCACTTGCAGCCTGTAAAGCATTCCCATCAAATCCCTGTGCATTGATATCAACTCCATTATCAAGAAATACTTTTACAACTTCTAAGTGGCCTCTATGGCTTGCAGCCTGTAAAGCATTTCCAAAAAGTCCACCCTGTGCATTGACATCAGCTCTGTTTTCAAGGAGTACTTTTACAACCTTTAAGTGGCCTCCAATGCTTGCAGCCTGTAAAGCATTTCCATAGTTTGCCCCCAAATTATCAATTTTTCCATGCATCTTACCATCATTCTGTTCCAGCATATACACCACAACACTTTTCAGCCCAAAAAAAGAAGCATAATAAAGAGGTTGTGGTATATACTCTTCATGCAGTGTCTTATTCCATGTATCAGGTGTATATAAGGTTAGCCAGTTTTTATATGCGGGCTCTGTCATGTTCAAAAGTCTGATAGTAAGGTTCATTATAGCTCGAGATTCTCCTTCAATTTGATTGGAATGCAAAAACCAGTATTGTGCGGCATAAGATGCTAAAGCAAACTTCTTCACATCAATTTCCACCTTTCCACAGCATAAAAGGTAAACAAGGCATGTCTGACCAATCATATCATGAGCTAAAGCACTATTCATTTGAAAATATCCTGAAGCACTTTGAATCACTGCTTCTGATAGCAGATAGTCCTTCACAGAAGGATGAGCTAATTGTACTTCTGTACTAATATTCAATGACCATTTCCATTGCCTTGTGTTCCATGATTGTTTCCTTGTCGTTGTAATGACCACCAAAGTAGAACTTATTAACTTGTGTAACTGAGTTTCCATGTTTTGTGGTTTGTTTCCAATAGAGTATGTCTCTTTATCCACGTTTACAGCTAAAATGTCCTCCACTTCTTGGATTCTCAATACTCTGAAAGAGTATATAAGCCACTGTAAAAGTTTTTTTTGCACTAGCTCGAGATTTGGTCCTTTCCAGAATTTTGGCATATGTTTCTTCAAGTGTGGATGGAAGGCTCTGTAGAGCTTCTCTAATCTCATCAGGAACCACAATTTCGTTGATCTCTGTCCATTGGCAGTCTACCCATCGGATTCTATTTTTATATGAATCAAAAAAATTAGTTTTCTGAAGAAGCAACTTGATAATCAACAATAAACTTACTGTCCATTGCTACCATGTACTAAGCCAGTTTTTGATCTCAGTTTTCAGTTCCTCTGGAAAGTCTAATTGCTCCAGTTTTATATCCACATATCTTTCAATATCAGCATTGACACCACTTTTATCATCCAAAGAGATTGTGATTTTCTGTTCAGCACCAATCCTGGACATATTGAGATGAGGTCGGCTAGCTAGAAACACAAAGCAATTGTTTAACTTGCTTAGATCTCCAACCAGACTCACAACTCTTGTTTGCTCCTCACACTCATCTACTCCATCAACGACAATATAGATAGCAGTATCTATCATCATAATCAAATCACTGAGTATACCTTCCTTGTCTTCAGCAACCAAAAACTTTCCCCCCTGACTGCTAGCATAAAGGGTTTGAAGCTTGGCCTGTGCATCATCATTCCTTGATTTCCCTGCTACTTGGCATAAGAGAGATGAAACAAAGCCGTCATATTTTACTTTGGCTTGATCGCGAGTGTCAAAGTAGTAGAACACCAATGCGTTTACTTTCCTCAAGTTATTAATAATATTGGTGCTTTCAGAAATTGGTTAGCTAATTGGCTTGTCGTTTAATCTGGAACAGCTTACCACAGGAAGGTTTTTTCCAGAGCCAGCTAAATTAAAAACATTCTCAGAATATAGTCTGAGAACAGTGTAGTTCAGAATACCAACCTTTGCCTTGCAGCCATAATAAATTGCCATTGTTCTTCCAATTCTGGAAGGACTTGTCTTCAAGCAACCAGGTGCCTGTGTTTTTCACAATTTTAGGATAGGCAGCATTAAAGTTCTCCAGCGGATTTGGTGCTGTGATCCATTCTGTGGGTTTCGCGTTGCCTACCAGAGCATCTATATATTTTTCAGTAAATATCCATACTGTATATACAGCTTATGACTCTTACTTGAATTATTATACTGATCACCACCAATAACATTGATAGTGGTATCCTTGATAATAAATTGAGAGCTCTGATTGAAAAGCCTGCACAGCAATAATTAGTGCTAAAAACGGCCATTTACAGAATTGTACATACTCAACGCGAGGTCCATGAATACTACAAACAAATCAGTCATCTGAAATAACCAAGATACAGCATACTTACTTGATTCCAGAAGCCATTGAAGTGAAATTACGAAAGTTACCGAGTTTGTATGTAATACTGAGGATACTAGGTGAACAAAGGCGCGAAGCAAGAAAAGTGTCCAGATCACGTGCGTGTAAGATATGTGGTTGCGCGAGACTGTATCTTTGGGGTTGATCTCAGCTACCTCTGATGACTAGCTTAAGACGCATTTTTACGTGCCCGGATCACTCTCACTATGCTTGTACCTGCACACCGGTATCTACAACTGTACAGACCATATACGGACAGTGTTTTAACTTTTGACGGGTCAACTTTGAACTCATTGTACGTACCGTCATTCGTACTGTATGGACAAGTCTCCAAAGCGCGTTGGTATTGTAACGGTGACCTGTATAACCGTACCACCAAAGCCGTATACTTATACGAGTACAGCGAACAGACCCAGTACTGTACTTATCTGCATTCTGTATGACTATCATTAGCCCTTGATAAGTATCGCATTTCATCTTTACTACGTCGTCTTCCCTGTCTTGCTCATCGTTCTGACAGTCCCGATCTTGTAATGCAGAATGCGCTGACACTGTCGGTCATATAGCTTCCCCATCAACACTATTAAAACATGTCGCACAAGAATGGTCATTTGCACTCAGAATAATCCTCTTCAACCACCTGAGTCAACGCAGGGAGGGACCCAGCTCTTCATATCTGTAAGCCTTTGATCCACGGACCACTTCAGTGAGATTGTGTTCTTCATGTGGTGAGCAGAAAGTATATCATCCTCGTAAATCATTCAACGGCAAAAATCACGATTTAGTAGATGTTGTTGCCTTGGTGGTCAGTTAGCCAGTCTCAGACGAAATCGTCTGGGGAGTCTCTTCTGATGAGGAGCTTGTAGACTGTAGTACGTACAGGGGATAACTCAGACACTGTCGCTTGGCTAGGGAGGAATACGAGCGATGCCTGAGGGTAATACTATCTGAACGACGCAAAGATGGATGGTAGTAGCCCACAGTGAAAAACAGAGCTGGGTCCGAGCTTTGACGCTTCCTGATCTTGAGCACGAAGCTAGAGTGATTTTGAGTGAGCTTAACATTATCTGCGGCATTTGCGAATATAATGGGATTGTAATGTCACGCACCAACGAGTGTTTGGCGGGCCATCCATATTCATTACCCATTTCGACCTACAGATGACAAGACGAAGCAATCAGCTCAATCGCATTTAAGTCGTACGTCGCACAAAAGTAGTAGTATAGCCCAGGATCGATATATCATAGTACACTCACTAAGCCATCAAAGCCATTTTCCAAGATGAATCCACTTTGAAAACCTTTCACTCTCCTTATGGCGTTCAGGACCCTGTGAAAGCTCCTCGTGCATCTGAGCAGTCACCTTGCATGACCTCTTGTTCGTGGGCTTGAGCAACAGTCTCGAGAGCAGTGGCGTACGAAGCTGAAAAAAAGAAAAAGATGAGAGAGAGATTACAAGTTTTTACACCGAGATATTGAGACAAAGGTCGACTGGCCTTCGCGAGACTGAAGGGAAGGCGGGTATCAGAAATCTGCAGACACCCCCTGCAGACACCCTGCAGACACCCTGCAGACACCCTGATTCTTATCACTACTGACTCATACCTTGTCAAAATCATTGCTCTTGTTAGTTTCTTGTATAGTACACACATTTCTTCTACCTACTATGAATAACAAGAATGATGGCCATTCGTGCATGTACCTAAGTCTCAGACTTGTGACTCTGACACTTTCTGATTTACAACACTTTCTACATTTTGGTGGCCCGCTTTTGTAAAAATGGGCTTGTTTGTGAGTATCACTTTACAATATGCACAGTTCCAGTATGTAATGTAATTTCAAATAGCGAGGCTGGCGCAAACAGCTGGCCGTATTTCTGTACCCAGATTTGGAGACGGAGAGACTTCAAAGAGATGAGGAACCACCTCATAAAACATGCAAATCTGTTACTGCTGACTTCAACAGTGTGTATTTGGTTGATGTTACAATAATCATGCAGTTTGCACTAATGTCTATTTCTGAATACCAGACATAGAACACACAAACTCTTCAGTTCAAGTTCCAGAACATAGTGTAGCCAACAGCAGTGCGTAGAATTTTTCTATCATATCTGAACATTGCAGATCTAAGCCATGTTAAAAGGCCCGCCTTGCCAACTTGCTCTGCCAAAAGATGCCAGTACTAGAGTGAATGATAACAAACAAATGCACATAGATCTTAATGCTACCAATGCAGAAATGTTACAGGTCCAAATCTATGGTGAAGGTAAGGCATTTACTATTTCAGTCAGTTCTGAATGAATATGCCATGAACTTTATCATTCTTTCTATAGGTTTTTTTTCCAAAGTCAAGGGAAAGACTGGTGACAGTCAATCACTTCAGAATCTGAACATCTCACATGGTATGTACTATGTGAACTCATCTTAATGTAAAATAGTGTCTGAATGGGTTTATAGCTGGGCATATCACTCAAAATAATGCACCTTTGACTGTTCAACCCCACTCTACTGCATCAGCACCACAGGAACCAATTCATAAAATGACTGTCATAGCCCCACCAGCTCCACCCCGCCCCACCAATCAAGCAGTATATCCTGTAGATCTTACAGATCCTGCTCATCTGACTGCATTCGTGCCACTTGAACCCCAGCCAGCACCTGAGTGTCATCACAACAATGACCTCAATGTTCTATTCACCCGTGTTGACCTGCTTGAAGGTGGATTTTGGAACGGTTTCCCAAATGGAAGATTTGCCATTGACGTGGACCACTCTACTTTTACTGCACATAAAAATCTTGCAGTTCAGTGGGCGACCAGGGTATAGAATCTTCAATTATTCAACAGGCATGGCAGCAGCTGGTAGATTTCAATGGGAAGACTGTGGATGGAAAGGTTGAGATAGAAAGAGCAGATGTTGATAAAGAAGCACTCATGATATTGGAAGCAGTTATGTTTGATAGATCAGCCAGAGCTGGCAAAGCAGGAAGGGAGCAATGGGGTCTAGATGTTGGCCCTCCAGAGGATCTGTGGTGGCCTTATGATGGTCCAGAAAAATATGCACCTGACCTCTGCCATGCTACAGAATCTGACCTTGTGGTACAGTGACATTTCTTTTGTTATTACAAGTTTCTTTCTAATCATTTTTCAGGAAAGTGAACGTTGCAAGGCTATATGGGAAAAGATTGAAGCAGAAAGAAAGGCAGAGCAAGTAGAGAAGGAGAAGAATGCACCTCCCAGACCCAGACCAAGGCGATTGACCAAAGAGCAAGGCTTAAACAGGTCAAAAAAGGCCTTACAGGAAGCTGGACTTCTAAAGGAGGAAATCACTACAAAGCCAGCAGAACCTCACCAGCCCCATCAATTAGCTGGATCTAAGCGCAGACATGGTGCAGAAAAGGGAAGCGAGACAAAAGATGGAAACCAATCTAAGAAACCACGGAGGCAGAGAAAATAGTCTCTTTACAGATTTAATTGGCTATTATCTCCACTCCTGTCCAATTCTAGGCAGAAATCTGGCACAGTTTAAGTATGTAATGTAATTTCATAACTCCAGTTCCCAACTGTAATTTAGTGTCAGAATAGTCTTACATATCTTATTCTGCCCTCTTTCATATATTGTAGATACTTAGTACTTATTGTAGATATTTACTCCAGTTCCCAACTGTAATTTAGCATCAGCATCAGAAGAGTAGTCTGTTACACCTCTGTGACTCTTCCTCACTTTATTATTTCCCTCTTCCTTTGACATTCACAAGTCTTCCAAGTACCTATCTTATTCTGCACTCCTTCATATATTGTAGATACTTAGTGCTTATTGTAGATATTTACTTCAGTTCCAAAATGTAACTTAGCATCAGAATAGTAGTCTGTTACACCTCTGTGGCTTTTTGTTCTCCTAGCTGTTGTTTCAATTCACAAAGATATGAGTCTGAATGCCATTCTACAAGGGCACCAAGAAGCTGCAACAAAGGTGAACATATATATATGATTCAACTGACAAGACAACATACCTTGACATCATCTCTACGCAGTTTCCAAGGCCTCCCTCGAAGTTCCTTGACTCGGAGACGGTGTACATGTCCGTGGTAGTGATAATACTTGTACAGTTGTTATATTGATTGTTTGGGAACCCCTGAGTAATAAGCAACCTTGGAGAGAGGTAGATGATGTCCTAGGTGAATAAGAGTGTGTCACAGAGCGTCTGAAAGTGGCCAGCTGTGAACCATGATGGTGGTAGAGGAACAAAGCAGAAGTTGATGACATGTGGAATAGCGGGCTGCAATTATCTGTGACTAGGGCATTGTTCTCACTTTATCTGCTTCCTAGATCCCTGCATAAACTCCCTGGGCTTTGCTAGACAGCCTTAGCTTGCCTGTACTCCCCGCATATATCACGCATCTGCTCAGATACAGTAGAGGGAGCCCAAAAAGTGAGTATGACAACAAGTGTATCACAGGTCTAGCTATGTACACCATACCATAGAGACGCTGAAATAATGTTGTTTTGTGCCAAAAATGAAGGCAAAAGGTGGGGAAATGAGTGAGCTGCAGCTCTCACAAAACCGAGCCCAAAAACTCGAAAATCAACCAAAGTGATGCGCGAACTTTTTCGAAAACGGCAATAACTTGGTATTATTTCTACTACAGGGTCATTAACTGCCACAAGCAGGTGTCTGATGTGACTATCTACCTTTACTTAAGGTGTCTGCAAGGTGTCTGCAGGGTGTCTGCATGTGGCTGTGCACGCGCAGACACCCTGCAGACACCCTGCAGACACCCTTCCCAAAAATTACAATGAGTACAAATTATCTTGAAGTTATTATAATGTATTATCTTGTAGAAACATGCTCAGACATGAGCCAAATACTACCAATTGTTTGATATAATAGGATATTCAAAGATGAGTAGTGAAATGCAGGTAGCAAGCATCTCAAAGCATTATGAGACATCTTGAGTGTCCTTGCTTTACAGATTCACACTGATATACACCCATGAGAATGTATAGATACTCTCCTGATATCTTGAATAGAGAAAATCTGTGGCTGTGCTTATAGTCCTTTTTTTGAAGATTTTTACACTCTGTGTACAGCTAATACACAACTTTAAAATCATCCTGTAGGTCACATATATATATGGCATGGTACATACAGTCCTATACAGTAATCTACAATGCTATGCGAAGGGTGTCTGCAGCCTTGCAGGGTGTCTGCACGGGGTGTCTGCAGATTTACCTATACCGAAGGGAAGGCCCATGGGGTAAATTGTTGACACAAGAAACTGAAAGAGGACTCGTACTTGTCACTGTACTGGCCTACACTGGCGTATTCACTGGAAGAAATATAGACGCGCCTGACGCGTTTACTACTCGAAGCAGCACCACAAGAACGAAGCAGATGATATTCCAGAAGTGAGAGTCAGAATCACATTCGGCAAGCTGTTAGACAATCAGCCAGCCAATAAGAGTGTGAGAAAAACCCATACTAGGGTAAACGCGTCGCCTTCCCTCCGAAACGACCACACAATATCATCTCCTCGACCAGACTTTCCGTCATCCGACAACGATCATGACGTCAACATGGAGCAAACAATGTCCGACGCGCCGTCTCAACACTCCTCGGGCGTGTTTCAGGCAGGACACCTCCGACAGACTGTTGGGTTCGGAGGGACACCTCTTTAATCGTGAGTTTTTTTTCTACACTGTGGGTGGTAGTGGGAGACGCGTGCTCGCACTATCTCTATAACGCTCATATCTAATACCTCGTTTCGCGCTTACCCTTTGCAGAAGCCCAATACCAACACCCAAAAACCGCGGTGGTGATATCCACTCTTCTCTCGTCTTGACCCCTCGTTCTCGTCGTCAGACACCACGTACACCGCGTACCCCTTATACTGGTGCCGATGCCCTTGCCTCTGACGCCGACGCCTTTGCTTCAGACGGTGCACTCCTCGATATACACGCTTCCTCCACCGCACCTGGACTTGGGGATGATGCCGACGGCAACGGTGGTCCACCCTCAGTAGCAGTAGCACTCACAGACGAACCGGATGAACTCTGCGCCATATGGGGTACCATGGTCAATCTCAACGAGACCATCTCTCTGTTCCACGAGTCCTCTCTGGCTTCAAGTTGAAGTATCGCGTTGCTTTTGATCGGCCCTCACGGCTCCTCCACCACCACCACCACCATGTCGTTTTCATCTCCAGCAGTCGCCCGCGCCCACACCCACCCCGAAGAAGGCGAAAAACCCGTATATGAGGAGCACATGTGTATCCTCACGAGTTGATCCGGTGGTGGATACGGTGTTGAAGGAGTTTATGTTGGTGAGTTGGGTGGGATTCCGTTCCATTCTCCTGTTACGTTTCTCAACTTTTTTGCTTTTTCGCAGGAAATCGCCGAACGAGACACTGAAGAATCCCGTGACGGTATGGAAGGACAAGTTGCGTATGAAGAGATTGGAGAGATGATGGGCAAGGTGTACAAGGTTAGATCGTTTGGTGTGAGGGACGTGAATATGAGGGAGTTAAATCCGAGTGGTGAGTTACTTTTATTGCGAGCTTTTTTTGTGGGGTTTTTGGTTTCTTTTCTTTCTTTCTCTTGTGGTTTTCTCGACATGTTTTACTAACGCTACTGCTCATACAGACACCGAAAAACTAGTATCGTCTCTGACCTCATCATCCGCACCACGTCCATTGTCCATCCCCGATATGAAAGTTGCCCTCTTTCCCTGTCTCGTTTGTTCTCATACTGTCCACGTCGAAATCGAACGAGGAAAGATTGCAGAACCGGGGCGGTGTCCGAGAGATGTATGTGCGAGTGGGAGAGCATGGAATTGGTGCATAATCGGTGAGTGAGGTCGAACTCTCTCCTTCTAAGTTCTGTTCTGTTCTCTACTCTCTGAATGACCCAATGCTGATGCTGACACCCCCGCCCCCCAGATGCGCCTTTGCTGACCGCCAAATCTGGCGTATACAAACACTCAGCCCTGTAACTCCGTACCCGGCGGTCAAGCACCCCATACCGTATCACTTTCTGTATACGACGAGCTCGTCAACCTGGGTAAACCTGGTGATGGGATTGTTGTTACGGAGATATTTAGAAGTGTTGGTGTAAGAGCCGATCCGAGTGGGAGGAAAAGGACGATGAGGAGTTTGTATAGGATGTATTTGAATTGTGGTGCATGTCAGGTTGATGGGAGGAGGGACAAACGTGAGGTTGGCACAAGATAGGTCAACCAGAGGCGTCAGCGACCGAGTCAGTGGTATTGGGGACGGTCCCGACGCTGATGCCGCCGATACCGAACACTCCGAATCCTCACAAGGCGACACCTCCTTTCACGCCTCTCTCGAATCCCACCTCACCCTCTCCACCAAATGAGACGTCTACACCCTCCTCTCCCGTTCACTCGCTCCGTCCATTTTTGAGATGGATGATGTTAAATAATAAAAAGGGAGACGTCTTCAGTTGTTTGGGGGACGAATAAGAGTGTCTCAAGGGTGGTGGTGGTGGTGGTGGTGGGAGGACCGAGGTATAGAGGAGATGTGAATGTGTCGTTAGTGGGAATTCCGGGGACGAGTAAGAGTCAGATTTAACAGGTGGGTTTCCCAAGTCTTTAGTCTTTCTTTGTTTATGATCTTCTTCTATACGTCTTTGGTCGTCTTCTCTGTTCATCTGTTCTGTCCTGTTCATCCTGTTCTATTTTCTTTTCTTCCTTTCCCCAATTTATTTTTTCGGGATCGTTTTTTTTTCTTTCGCTTCTCAAAAAACCTGGACCTGATCTGGCTTATTTAACGTATCTCTGTTTACGGTACGTCCACAACCTAGCTCCCCGAGGCGTCTACACATCCGATAAAGGATCCTCCGCGGTTGGTTTAAACGGCGTATGTGACGAGGGATCCGGATTCGAAGCAATTGGTTTTGGCCGGAGAGTTGGGTTGTCCGTTCTTTGTTTGATCTATATCTATATCTAACGGACTGACACCAACCTTTTTCCTTTTCCCTTTTACCCGTTTCCCCAACTCTTACAGTGGTGCCCTAGTCCTAAGCAACGGCGGCGGCGAATGCTGCATCGACGAATTGAACGCGAATGATCGACAATGTTGGGTGGAAAAAGAGTGGAGTGCGAGCAGGAGTGGTCAATCTCATCCTGCGTGGCAAAGGAATGGGAATGGCAGCCATTTTGGCGGAGCGAGTTGTGTGGTGCAGAGGTTTACAAGTTTGTGTTAGTCAACCATGAAACATGAACAATAGCAGGCAAGACGGACCGAGTCAAACAGGACTTTGATCCAGTATGCCGTCTCGTCAAATCCCTTGCTCATCTCTTACGGATGAATCCCCACTACATCAGGTGTGTAAGCGCTGCATTGTGCACGCCAGTAAAGTCTGTCTATCCCGCCTCCGCGCATTCCCTTCACTTTATACAAAAGCTAGGTGAAGTCAGGAACCAAATCTCAAGTAGGCCAGTCTAGAAGTACTTTCAACGACAGAGAGATAGAGTTCTAGAAGCCATGGAGCACAAGAAGACAAGACTAGGTCGAATCTCGATGATGGACAAGCGGAACAAATCTGATACTTATATGAAGTCCTTGTGGGCCACCGCTTCGCGTGGCAATAACGAGGCCCATATTTGCCAAGTAGTACATTTCCATAAAGAGTTATTATTTGTATATACTCATAGCTAGATAGAAGTAATTCATTGACGCATCCTCAGTATCTTCAGTATTGGATCGTTGTGGTAAACCATACTTGATGCCATTGTATATCCAATCTTCTTCATTGGACAGAATCCTGAGAATGAAGTGACTAGCTCCGAAATAGATTATTGCTTTGAGACTGTAACTTTTTTGTTCTTGATTTACCGTTAAATTTATGACCTTTTTCAATCTGCATTGATGACTCTCCTGGAATAGATATCAAGAAGAATTCAGGAAATCTAAGAAATTCATAAACCATGAAGAGATCTGAATAGCACATTCGGCATTTGAACGAAAAAGGCTCTACATAATTATTGATCCATGCTTGAATTGAGGGATATGTACGAGCTGTACAGTCAAGAAGCAAACTTGTACTGTTTTTCCATGGTTTATGAACATGGCCATTATCACAGACAACTTTTTTTCTCCTGAAGGCAGAATCAGATTGTGTTAGATTATATAGCACTTCCCGGACATCTGCGTACATGCCATAAGAGAAAGTTGTTGGACTGATGTGATGCAAACTATGTCTTAGTCGTTCTCTAGGTTGGGTCAAATCTAATACTTGAGATCGAAAAGCATGTAGCAATTCTGTCATTGGAATCTGGATAAAATGAATTGATTCATTTGTAAACTTCAAGGAATAGTAGGAGTACAAATGATAGAGAAGCATGATGGCTGAGTCATAAGCACAGCTGTTATTATCCCAATCCAGAAAGCATGATGTCCAACAGTACTAGGGATCAACAATGAAACATGTTGGCTTTTAAGTTTCTTGGCCGAAAAAGCTCTCATTTCTTTCTTGGCTGCTGTCTTTTCTTTTCAGAGTTGACTGTAAATGGTTGTTCTGCTGCTCCTTGTGCTGGGTTTGAAATTTCCCTTTATTTGTCTTCCTTTTTGTTTCTGAGGTGATTTGTCATCTTCAATAATGTGCCATGTTTCTGCAGGCTCTAATGTGTCAGGGAGTGGGTCAGCTTCATTCCATTGAATTGACTCATGTACATTAGAAGGGACAAAGTTTGGGCCTTTCCAATTTCTGAATGACTTAATTAGACTTGAACGGCGATCACCAACGACAGAGACTGGTAGCTGACTTGAGTATTTTAGTCTTGTTATTTCATCCAAAATCTCTAATTCTCTCATTCTTGTCTATATCCTCCCTTATTCCTCAGACCACCTGTCAGTAAACTTGTATTAAAACCTTGAAGAATCAGTGTTTGATTAGCACAGGCACTTCGTGATAGTGCAGTATAGATAGCTCTGAAATCTTTGCTATTATTGATGTCTACAACATTCCAGTCTCTAGTTTTTCCTTGGGAGGCAAAATCAGTCATAGCAAAGTTTGGGAGAACTTCAACTTGTTGGCGTGAAATAGTAATTTCAGAATCATCTGCTAGTTTACACTCAATTCGGACAGTATTTCTTGTAATGGGTACAACATTCTCTGGTAAACCATCAAACTGAATTGGAGATGGAGGTTTAGGTGGGTTATGAAGTTTAATAAATAAAACATCTAATACAGGCTTGCCATGTTTCCCTTTTTTTGATTTCCAACCATGTACATGGCCTTCTTGTCCTTTAGTGATGCATAACTCAGTTGCACTATTAAATCTGATCATCAACGGGCATTCCAAGACATAAATCCAATCTACCAGGAGTTTTGTTTATCACTATAGGAGTGTGGCTGATTCCACAATTGATTTTGAATGCTATTATTCACCTTAAACTTCCTTGACTTGCGTCGTTTCCTGGATTGTTTTTCATGCTCTGGAATGTCATCAAGAACAATATGCTCATCCTCAGAATAGAATGATGTCAATTTCTGTCCAGTCTCAGCAGCAAATCTCTCAGTGCCTAGTCTGTTGACAACATCCTTGTGCTTGTTATAAGTAAGAATTATTGGAGTATTCCGGAAATTTTCTTCTCTAAGTGATTTCATTGAGTTATGGGGACTTGCAATCAAGCTACGCAAAAATGTAGTGTCTTGAGGTGTACATGACCTATACCTCATGTTCTCCAATGCTGTTCTGTACATGGTATCTCTGTCTGATGTCTGAGTCTGTCGCATGTTTTTTCTCAGCATAACAACTGTAGTTATCTGGTGCCATAAATGCTGTCCTATTGAGCTTTCTTGATCAGACTTTGATTTGGGTGAAGAACCAATGGAATGACTATACAAAGCCACACCTTCACCACCAATCACAGGAGGAAGTTGACTGAAATCACCTGCAAAGATCATATTCATTCCACCAAATGGAAGGTGAGCCAAGTTTAGAGCTGTTGCCAATTTTGCACTAATCTTATACATATCTTTGCATGATAACATGGAAACCTCATCAAGAAAAATGTAATTCACACCTTCTAATCGTGAACAGATTTGTGACATAGATGTCGAATGGAATTCACCTTCGGATTTTGAGTTGATTCCAAACATATAGTGATATGTTGAGCCTGCTAACAAGGCTGCAGCGTTTCCAGTGGGTGCAACAACTAGCATACGATAACTTTCGTTTCTTTCTGCAAAGAACTTACGCAATGCTCGTAATACAGTTGATTTGCCTGTACCACCCATTCCACCAATGTACATCTTTAACTGTTGAGGACATGGACTGACTGCATGATTTGCTATGATTCTGAATGCTCTGTCTTGTTCTATATTATTCTCAAATTGAAATTCACATGCTATTTGATCTATAAGATCCTGAGTTTGACCTTTTCTTGTATTTTGCTCAAAGGCAGTTTTGTCTAGTATCTCTACTTGGTTGGGAAATTTATTAGGAAATTTACTGTTGTTGTTTGAGCTATTTTTGGTTTATGCCTTTCATCAAGAATAGCTTGTCTCATTTTATTTATTTGAAGCGCCAAGAATGTGCACTTCTGTCAGTCTCAGGATTGAATTCTGCTGGAATATGAAGCCTACGATCATGCAAGGTTTCGTTCCATCCCATCCCTGTCAACATATCTTTCATTTCATTCATATGCTCTTGCCTGCGCTTCTCCAGAGGTCCACTTTCTCCGTTTATTAAGGGATCAGCTGACACATCCAGAATATCACAATCAAGTCCATCATCATACTCTGGGATATGAATATTATCAGTATCCCCACTCATTGTTTTTCGTTGGGCATTATAGTCATCTCTTGCATCTAAGCATTCATAACGAACTTGAAAGTTTTTTAATACCTCTTTTTGACGTGGAAAAAATTCAAAGTTCTCAAAAGTACTGTCCCATGATTGATCCATGTCCTTGAGACTTTCACCACTGCGCCAAGGTTTGAAAAATGTCAGCATAACACAGCAGTAATATTCACGACTACCACAATCAGCTCTAGGAAGTACTCCTCCTATAAAATTGGGTACAAGTCGTTGCCTTTCAGATGCAACTTTCAATACATGAGAGTCAGCCAAGGGATGACCAGCAAGAAACGGAAACATGTTCTTTGGTAAATCTGCTCTTTCAAGTGGTTTAGGACACTGCAAATACTCATTCTCCTGCAGCTCAGCCTCAGTATCAGATTCAATATCATCGAGGTCAGAGTCAGATAGTGTAGTTTCTGCTTCAAACAGCTCATTTGCATCATACTGTTCTGCTACAGGCTCTGTGGTAAGTTTAGTTTGAGATTTCTTTGGAGCTTTAACTCTCTCACATAATTGAATCCAGTCATATAGGCACATATCTTCTAAGTGTGATGGTCTATATATATAATCATATACTTGAGATAGTGCAATCACTCCATTGTGTTTTTTGAGAATGATTACCTTCTGCTTTGGAGTTGATTCATTTTCAGATTGATCCCAATGCTTTTGAACCTCATTCACAAAGTTTTTCCAATAGAATGCTTTAAACTTATGGCTGGTATAATGGTCTGGATTATCTAATAGATACATACAGATCATAGGTGCTCCAAGCTCCATTTTTACTGATAACAAATTGACCATTTGTGTTACAAGTTTTCTCACTTTTTCCTGTCTACTTAAATTGCCTCCTAGCATCTCAGAATTTCGCACTAGAACAGATTTAATCACATCAAAAATGACATGAGTATTCAAGCTCCATTTAGTAATATAATTAGACACATAGAACACAACAGCTTTAATTGCTGTTCCAGATAGAAGTGACGTAACATCAGAGTTACATCTCAGGAGATACGTCAACATAGGATTGTAAGTATTAATCCATGGTTCCGACTTTTGCATTCTGAGGTAACCTGTTTCTTGATCTACTTGAGTCCTTTCTACAGTCTGATGGGGAAACCTTGCATTGCATGTGCCATACTTATTGTCAAGACAGCCATAATAATCTTTGTTTTTCTTTCGCTTGCCATCCTTACCTATAGTTGACTTGCATGTATGAATATGTGTTCGAGAGACAATATCATCAATTTCTTCTTTGTAGTTACTCCACCACAAATCAGAGGCCAAACATCTCTCACTATTGAGATGCTGTGGTGGTTGAGATGGTAATGTGTATAATGGGTTAGTATAGCCCTCAGATTGAGACCTAAATTTCAATTGCTCCTCAACTTGTTCCTGGTTCCCTGTCATGAAATTACCAGTGTGAGCTTTTTCGAGATACTCTACAATTCTTTTTTGAAAATCACTATTTGGATCCAAAATAGCATCTCTTATTTCTTGTGGTGACTTTGCTGAAGCAATCCAGAGAAGCAGATGAAGGTGAAGAGTTAGTCTGCCTTGCTGTTCAACAGTACCATAATATGCACTTGTCTTACCAAACACACCATCATGATCACTGTCTACTCCTAAGATGTGCTTAATAAACATTCTTACCATGAAGTCAAAAAATTTAGCACCAGACACTGGGTTCCTGATCACCTGCCTTGTTCTTTCATCATCAGGAATATTAAGATATGGTTCAAATTTTTCATTGCTTCCTGCATAGTATAAACATAGTGGATGTGTTGTGTCTGAAGGAGCAAATGTGATGTACCATGATGGAGCACCTAGATAAGAGATCAATGACCATAGTTCATTTCGGAGATACTTCTTACTAGTCATTGAACCTTTCACACCTCCACCAACATGATCTAGATCCTGTATTATTGAAAAACATGTCTTTTCAGCTTCAGTTTCAGGATGTACAATCTCTCCTTGTTCAAGCCTGTTGATAATATTTGTAAGTACTGTATGATCAACACCAAGGATTCGATCAGCGATCACAGGAAAAGACTGGAGTTCAGTCATTGCAAAGCCGTTGTGAGTTGTGGCCTTTATTTGCTCATGGCTGAATGCAACAAATGGAAAAGTGATATCAGTTTGAAAGCGCTTGTCATGATAATTCAGCAGAAATTTCTTGTGAGCCTTTTCACTAAATCGTGGAATATCATTCATTCCCAAGCCTCCTAAGCCATATGGAAATAACCATGGAAAAATGGATGGATATAACTCTGGATTTTTGAAGATAGTTGAACTATCTTTGCTATGTCCAACAGCAAGAAACTTTCCCTGAGAGTTTAAGTGAGCCAGTGCTTTTGCTTTTTGAGACTCCACAGTTTCATTTTGAAGACGTTCACCTGTAATTCCATGAACCACAAATGGAACTTCTCCATCTTCAGTTCCGATCTCAGGCTCATTATCATGCACACTGGTTCCTTCTGGTACTCTGTTTCCCTCTGAAGTTGATGGCTTATACTCTACTGACACAGGAGGCGTCTTTTCAGAATACTTGTTCAAGTTAGCAGTTGAGATGTTCAATTCTTGATAGGCAGGGTGATTTAATTTTAGCCATGTCAAAGCATCATAGACATATTTTCGCCGAATTAACATTGGGGTTCTTTGAAAATCTTTTTCAGTTGGTTTGCATGGTCCAGTAAACATAATTGCAAGTACTTCATCTAAGTCCTCTGGAGGTGGTGGCAAAGTATCATAAACCTTTGCAACAGGGGAATCAAAGGCTATGACATGAGATATCATTTTGCGCATGCCAGACGAAACCTTTACAAAGCAGCAGTTTGTTCTGATTTTTTGTATCAATAATCGTTCTACAAAGTTCAGTTGTTGTAATTCAGGAGGGATATCTCCAAGCCACAATCCTCGTGCCAGTGATATTCGTAGAATCTTACCCTGGATCAATGAACGCCGACATTCAACACAAACTTTGCTACAGACTTTGTCAAGTACAGGACCGTCATCTTCTTTAATTCTTTCGCTTGCAGTTCTACGCTCCAGTCGAGTTATCCCAGGCACAGAAAGCACGTGTAAAAAACCGTTAACACTTTTGATGGGCGTCAATTCAGAGGCATGTTTAAGTTGTCCGCATACACCGCAACCTGCCTCTTCAACACTTCCAGGTAAGAATTCTTGGGTCCAATCCTTTATAATTCTTTCAATAAGGTTGTCACCGAGTGGTTTTGGAGGAAATGTGGCACTTTGTATTTGAACGTTGTCTAAAGGCTCAAATGTGGATATCAAGCTTTTGCATGAATCTGTGCATATATGACTATGACACAGAGCTTCAATCTGGCCCAGAGCAACATTATGCGCTAGCTTGATCTTATGAGATCTTGCCAGCATTTGTAAAGGGACCTTTTTCAGCATGGGGTATAGCACAGAGAACAGCATTTGAGTATACAAAAGACCGGGATGAGCTGTTGTCAGTGGATTAGTTTTCGTCAGTTCTTTGAAGCGGTAAAGCACCGATGCTGGATTCAAAATTGAAGATTGAATTATCAGGTAATCTTGTAGTTGATAATAATTACATGTTTTTTCAGGAGTACGTCCTCCACCTAATAGGCAAAATTGAGGTGAATCTGGACACTCGTAGTGACCCAGGTTGGTTTCACAATTAAGCAATATAATCGGACTGAAGAAGTGTATCAAATTTGAGAGGGTGATAGTCTGGTAAGTGCAAGTCTTGACCTCAGCGAAATTCACCGCAATGTCAACGCTATTGCGTATGATATTTATGCTTATATTTGAAAGGGGAAATATGACATCTCTCATCACATCTGCTGCAGTAAGCTCTCTGTGTAAAGACTGCCAGATAGTAAGGAATTTCAGGTGATATATACGATGAAAGCCGTTAATAATAAGGGAATTTAGATGTGCGTTGAAATCGTGCCGGTACATGGTGCCGCGAAGCATCCATAGACTGGTTATCTGGACTTCTGTGGCTATATCAACGAAATACGGCAGTGACATGACGTTTGATCTCTTCAGTAGATGTAGTAACGGACTTTCGGAACCTGAGAGAACTTTTTGCAGATTGTGCAACATATGGTTTAAAAGATAAACACTGTTCTTATGTGTAATGCTGGTTGCACAGCGGACAATCTCACCTACAGTAGCATGAACCGGTTTGAACAAAATGTAACCTGCTTTCAAGACGGGGCGTGAAATCGAATGTCTCAGGGTTTGAGTATACCGAAACATTTGACTGCTTAGCACTAAACCTTCAGATTGTGTATTTTCAGATTCAGTTTCCAGTAGAACATGTATATCAATTTCCTCTGGAGAAGATAAATCAATTTCCGACGCGGCACGTAAATCAATTTCCTTTGGAGAATGTAAATCAATTTCCGACGCAGCACATAAATCAATTTCCAGGAGAGAGTTGAAGTCGGATGTATGTGAAGAGCTTGAGTCCGGGAGGGGCATGGTTGCGACAAGATGACATCGAATACAGTATAGCGTTGAATGAGGTGGTGCAGTCGGCAAAAGAATACTGGTGATGAAACGGCAGTGCATCAGCGGCGGGGGGCGGTAATACGACGGCAAACGTGGGCACACCGCAGAGGAGAGGTATATGTGGAGATAGAGATAGGACAGTGATGATGGACGAGCAAAAACCGGCGGTGATGTTAGACTCGAGCGATGAAAATAATACTGATATACGCACTCATGACTCTTAATACAACTATCCCACACAACAGATGGGAGATTTTGGTAACAAGACAGAGACTGCCGTGGATTGAGCTAACGAAACTAAGAAACGAAGCAAGCTACAGACCTTATACTCATTATAAAACATCAACGGAAAGTCAACACCTATATCCAGACGGAGGTCATTATGTATGTGACTAATTGACAGGAAGTGGAAACAAACTTCGAGGTTGCGGTAAAGATGCTGGCTCCAGGGTAGAGCAGCACACAGAAAATGGCGCGGAGATGACACATAGTGGGAATAGTATGTCGAGCTTCATCGATGCGAGGATGATGATGGTAGAAGACAAGAGCGGTTGTCACACGCCGAAAGGACGTTTCTATCGGCTCGACGGATAGGCGAGCAAATAGTTGTACGAAAGTAGGATATATTTGTAATCTAGATATATGTACAAATAAATGATATATTCGGACTCTGAATCTTTGTACAGAAAGTACATACATTTGGAGACCTTTAATTACACTTGATAAGTACACGAAAAGATGGCACATGTGATGTATAGAAAGAAGTACAAAAAGACTGTCTAATTTGTACAACTATTGAAGCAAAAGAAAGATGGTCTATTTCTCACACAGAATTGAGTCCAGAAATGCTCTATATCTGGGCTTCAGATATAGGCACAGATAGGAGTCTGAATAGATCAACTATATAAAGTTCAGATAGGTCAGTTGATAGATGATATTTTGAGAGACAGAATAGGACGCAGGTGCGTCAGTGGCTTGACGCAGTCGCGTCTCCAACGCGTTCACGGCGAGACGTCTCTGCGTGCAAGAATATAGTAATGTAAGTACTTCATGTATTTTCTTTTTGAAGGATGAGAGTGTGTGAGTAAAAGCAGTTACACCGGCTTTACGTGTCCTCGTACGTCTATCATATTACTGATGAACGCCTTCATAGCTTCTATTCTTGACCCCCATCCCTGACAGTATGGAAAGCCGGAAGGCCCTCACTTTAAGCGAAATAGATTTTGATTTCCGACGCTGAGACCCCGGGCACGGCCATTTTGGAAATCAGTCAATATTAATAATACATTTATACATCGGTGCACAGTTTGAACTGGAGTGCACTCCTGAAGCAAGTTGACTGAGTCTAGAGTCGATTGTACATACCAAAATAGTGCAGTAGCTCTAATAGAAAGTGCATGGAAATGCTGGGCAGAAATCACGCTGACAAAAATATCCGCTCGACGGATAGATCACATCACTACTGCTGATATAAGATATATCTGTAAAAAAGCGTGTTTCTGTACGCCTTTCTGCCGAGCGGATATTTTTGTATTTTCGGCGTGAATGGCCTTGCGATACACGTGGTGTCAGACATTCACCAACTTCATAAGTTGAATAATGATCGCGACTGTAATGGAACGACCCCTACCTGGTTGTAAGCATCTTGTATTCTGTTTCTTTGAGTTTCCTATGTCTTGATCTACTGTACTTACAATGTAATTGATGCTTCGGGCATCCGTTTCTCCTTTCTTTCCTTTTCTATGGCATTCTAATAAATGTTCCCTTCTATTCTAGATACTTCTAATGACTCACAGCTTAAGTATATAAGTATCTTGGTATGTACCCCTGTAATGACCTTTCCTGCCTCGCAATACACACCTTTGCTTCAATCTTACATCTTGACTGATCATAAGCTGGCATCCTTAGTAACACGCAAGCTTGCTTAGTGTGCTGTTTCTCGACCTTGACTGACCACCAGCCAGGAACCTGGTATTTCTCGGTAATGCGAAAGCTTGCCTTGATTTAAGTACCTTTTTCTCACTACTGATTATCTTAGAGTATCCTGAACCCGAACCAAACCTGTGGTTCCCACCAGTTTGGTTCTTTACAGCGATGTGAATTGACAAGGATAGACACAGAATTGCATATTGAACAGAGGAGTGCACATTAGATCTTGGTATAGCAGTAAAGCACATATCAGAGAGGGGTGCATATGAGATTTGAGATTCTAAGTCTAAGTCTAAATAAATATTGAAGTATAGTATAGAGGTACATTTAAGTATCATTGACCAGGTCTCTGAGCGCATCAAATACCTTCCACTTCTCCTCAGCACTGCCTCGAAACTACCCTTTCGGAGTTACAGTATATGTACATGCTTCCTTTGTAGTTATGCGCTTCTTGCCAATTTATGCTTTGAGGAGCCTCGAAACTACCCTTCTTCTATACTGGTACATGTGCTTCGCTTGCTGACAAGCCTCGAAACTACCCCTTCGAAGTTACAGTATATGTACGTGCTTCCTTTGTAGTTACATGCTTCTTACTGCTTTGTATTTACCACTTTATACTTATGTGCTTCTTACCGCTTTGTAGGGGGTTGTACTATGTATGTGCTTTGTACGTCTTTTCACCGCTTTTTTATATACCGCTTTGTGCTTTGTACATGCTTTTTACCACTTTGTACTTCAACTACATGCTTCGAGGCTACACGAGACTACAAGCATATGTAGTACCTTACGATACATAGAGTATCTTGCTCTATGTACAACCGCTCTATGTACCTACAACACATGTTCCTACCTCTATGTACACTATTAGATATGGAATCAATATATTGCCCCAAAATCAAAAATAGGATGAATTTAGGACACTCATGAGCACGTACAACTATAATTTGAAGCCATAAGAAAGAGAGAAGTATGACTTCAGGAGCCATCAAAGTGGACATATGCATTTTCTGCTATGCCGAAATTGCCGGCTGGCCACATGCCCAGGCCCCTTTGTGGCCATTTTGGCGTAGTAGTCTTTCTACAATGCAATACATCTATGTACTATCCTATAGAGTATTTATATTGCATATCAGAAAACTAAGACCCTTATGAATAGTGTTTAGCATGGATAAATGTCTAGATTGCATGTAAAGTTCAAAAATATTCCAAAATCCATTGAAAATGCGAAGTTTTACATTCAGTCTGCTTGAAAATTGATGTTCAGAAGGAGAAAGAGCCTGGACCCTGATGTATTTACTCATCTTGGATGTCTGAATAGGAGCATTGCAATTTTAAGTATCACTGAGATCCAGTAATTTGGAAAAAAAGAGATCCCAATGTGGAATGCATCAGGCTTGTTAAAAGCCAGCACATCTTATGATACAAGTTCTGGTAAAGGTCAAACCCCAGCCAATAAGTTCAAAGGGGATTTGGAGCCAAAAGAGGTTGGGAACTATGACTTCAGGACCTGTCATGGAAGTGCCTCAGATTCAACAAAGTGGCTGTGCTTTTCACTTGCTAAGGAACAGCACAGTGCCACTGAATGTGAATCTTCTACAAATGTTACACAAATGCTAGATGGCATAGTAGTAGATAGTGGTCAGTAGATACAATCTAATACAGTAGAATATAACATTAATGCAATAATTTGACTTTTTGCCAAAATACATGTCCAAAGATACCTGAGTACAAGTACAGACAGATCTATGTTCAAAACAAAACAAATTAGAAGATTATTCTCAGATCAAATCAGAATTACCTTTGTGAGTCAATCTTGGGCTTTCTAGGAGCTTTCTGCTAAGCATTTTGCCATGGGTCAGAATTGGCAGTATTGAGTTTGTGCTTCTTTGGAATGAGGGGTAATTTGGAGGGTTGAGGATTGGCTAATGTGGATTGACGCAAAGCGAGTTTTGGAGATCCAGTGCGTAGTGGAAATATACCATCGATTTTGTTGATTGCAACCTGTTGCATCATTTTAAGACTGTTAATAAGCCGCTCCTTTCACTGTCGCAGCTCTTGAATGGATTTTTCTTTTAACACACCACCAGGGCATCCAGTAGCATGCTGAAATGAGGGTGAGGGTTACCAGAACTTGTATCATAAGTTGATGTGCTGGCTTTTAACAAGCCTGATGCATTCCACATTGGGATCTCTTTTTCCAAATTACTGGATCTCAGTGATACTTAAAATTGCAATGCTCCTATTCAGACATCCAAGATGAGTAAATACATCAGGGTCCAGGCTCTTTCTCCTTCTGAACATCAATTTTCAAGCAGACTGAATGTAAAACTTCGTATTTTCAATGGATTTTGGAATATTTTTGAACTTTACATGCAATCTAGACATTTATCCATGCTAAACACTATTCATAAGGGTCTTAGTTTTCTGATATGCAATATAAAGACTCTATAGGATGGTACATAGATGTATTGCATTGTAGAAAGACTACTCCACCGAAATGGCCACAAAGGGGCCTGGGCATGTGGCCAGGCGGCAATTTCCACATAGCAGAAAATGCATATGTCCACTTTGACGGCTCCTGAAGTCATACTTCTCTCTTTCTTATGGCTTCAAATTATAGTTGTACATGCTCATGAGTGTCCTAAATTCATCCCATTTTCGATTTTGGGGCAATATATTGATTCCATATCCAACAGTGTACATAGAGGTAGGAACATGTTTTGTAGGTACATAGAGCAGTTGTACATAGAGCAGGATACTCTATGTATCATAAGGTACTACATATCCTTGTAGCCTCATGTAGCCTCGAAGCACGTAGTTGAAGTACAAAGCGGTAAAAAGCATGTACAAAGCACAAAGCGGTACATAAAAAAGTGGTGAAAAGCACGTACAAAGCACATACATAGTACAACCCCCTACAAAGTGGTAAGAAGCACATAAGTATAAAGTGGTAAGATACAAAGCAGTAAGAAGCATGTAACTACAAAGGAAGCACGTACATATACTGTAATTTCGAACAGGTAGTTTTGAGGCTTGGTAGCCTCGAAGCAAGTGAAGCACATGTACCAGTATAGAAGAAGGGTAGTTTCGAGGCTCCTCGAAGCATAAATTGGCAAGAAGCGTGTCACTACAAAGGAAGCACGTACATATACTGTAACTCCAAAAGGGTAGTTTTGAGGCTTGGTAGCCTTGAGAAACAAGTGCTGAGGAGAAGCGGAAGGCATTTGATGCGCTCACAGACCTGGTCAATGATACTTAAATGTACCTCTATACTATACTTCAATATTTATTTAGACTTAGACTTAGAATCTCAAATCTCATATGCACTCCTCTCTCTGATATGTGCTTTACTGCTATACCAAGATCCAATGTGCACTCCTCTGTTCAATATGCAATTCTGTGTCTATCCTTGTCAATTCACGTCGCTGTAAAGAACCAAACCGGTGGGAACCACGGGTTTGGTTCGGGTTCAGGATACTCTAAGATAATCAGTAGTGAGAAAAAGGTACTCAAATCAAGGCAAGCTTTCGCATTACCGAGAAATACCAGGTTCCCGACGGTAGAATGAATTTTGCGTTTACACCTCGCGTTTATGTAAACGCGTGCGTCTACATACCGTGCGTTTACACTGTATATGGCACCTAGATTTTTGCGTCCAGGTGTGTCCACCAGAGTCCGTGCATCCAGTCGATCTGTGCAGTGGGTCCAGTGGCTGTGTTAATCCTAATTTTACCAAAGATGATTACACTTCGCCAATACTCCTCGCTGTGTATTCTTGCTTATCACCCGTACTTTTGATTATTTCTGGCATGTTGTACTAGTTTGATATCTTCAAGCTGCGTTTCTAAGGCTATAGAGCTCAAGCCCCTATCTTAGCTACCCGCGGGTAGCTATAACTTTCTAAATCACACAAAACGCAAGCTTGCGCGTTACTAAGGATGCCGGCTTATGATCAGTCAAGATATAAGATTGAAGCACAGGTGTGTATTGCGAGGCAGGAAAGGTCATTACAGGGGTACATACCAAGATACTTATATACTTAAGCTATGAGTCATTAGAAGTATCTAGAATAGAAGGGAACATTTATTAGAATGCCATAGAAAAGGAAAGAAAGGAGGAGAAATGGATGCCCGATGCATCAATTACATTGTAAGTATGGTAGATCAAGACATAGGAAACTCAAAGAAACAGAATACAAGATGCTTACAACCAGGTAGGGGTCGTTCCATTACAGTCGCGATCATTATTCAACTTATGAAGTTGTTGAATATCTATATTGGACCACCGACACCACGTGTATCGCAAGGCCATTCACGCTGAAAATACAAAAATATCCGCTCGGCAGAAAGGCGTACAGAAACACACTTGTTTACATATATATCTTATATCAGTAGTAATGATGTGATCTATCCGTCGAGCGGATATTTTTGTCTTTTCGGCGTGATTTCTGCCCAGCATTTCCATGCACTTTCTATTAGAACTACTGCACTATTTTGGTATGTACAATCAACTCTAGACTCGGTCAACTTGCTTCAGGAGTGCACTCCAGTCCAAACTGTGCACCTATGTATAAATGTATTATTAATATTGACTGATTTCCAAAATGGCTGTGCCCGGGGTCTCAGCGTCAGAAATCAAAATCTATCTCGCTTAAAGTGAGGGCCTTCCGGCTTTCCATACTGTCGGGTATGTAGGATGAAATCAGGGATGGGGGTCAAGAATAGAAGCTATGAAGGCGTTCATCAGTAATATGATAGACGTACGAAGACACGCAAAGCCGGTGTAACTGCTTTTACTCACACACTCTCATCCTTCAAAAAGAAACTACATGAAGTACTTACATTACTATATTCTTGCACGCAGAGACGTTTCGCCGTGAACGCGTTGGAGACGCGACTGCGTCAAGCCACTGACGCACCTGCGTCCTATTCTGTCTCTCAAAATATCATCTATCAACCGACCTATCTGAACTTTAGATAGTTGGTCTATTCAGACTCCTATCTGTGCCTATATCTGAAGCCCAGATATACAGCATTTCTGGACTCAATTCCGTGTGAGCAATAGACCATCTTTCTTTTGCTTCAATAGTTGTACAAATTAGACAGTCTTTTTGTACTTCTTTCTATACATCACATGTGCCATCTTTTCGTGTACTTATCAGGTGTAATTAAAGGTCTCCAAATGTATGTTCTTTCTGTACAAAGATTCAGAGTCCGAATATATCATTTATTTGTACATATATCTAGATTACAAATATATCCTACTTTCGTACAACTATTTGCTCGCCTATCCGTCGAGCCGATAGAAACGTCCTTTCGGCGTGTCAAGCACATGGTCTGACGGCAAACACCGCCGGTAGTATAGATCCGATGCCGGTAAATACAGATTGAGTAGCAAGCGCTAAACGAGCGCTGTCCGGTAGGCATTCTATCGGAAGCCGAGCCGGAAATTAGTAAGAAAATCGTATATCCAAATTGCATAGCCACACGCGGAAGCGTCAGATTATAAGAACGAGACCCTAAAGGGCCTCGTAATTGTTCGGCAGGGGACAGTTTGATCTTGTTTGGCATCGCCTTCAAATCGCATCATTCAACCGCCACACTGCGGCCACAGTGACTGGTGGCTTTCGCGCTCTTTCTCTGCTCTGAAGTGAGGATCCTTGCGATTGCATTACAAGCTTGGATGAAACTCTGAGATGAGTCAGTCCGGCAGCGCATCCGTACGCTCCGAGAAGAAGTCGTGTACATAGTGGTGATGACGCTTATAATTTATTTATGTAGTGGCGGTCCATAATGTACGCCAGTGGTGCACTGGCATTGATGGTGCATGCCTTCTGTCCCATTGCAGTACGTACATTGTCAAATTTGATCAAGAATTCTGTATCAAAATGCTGGGCAGCAGTTAAGTACTTCGAGTCCGCACTGAGAGATCATCAGTTAGATCATGAGAGGCAAGCACTTGGCATGTTTGTGTATTGGCAGAGCTCGAGTGATGGCTGATGTGTTCAAAATCTATATAAAAGGCTCGCTGGGGGACACATTGGTCAACTCTCATCATCCGCTCACCTAAGCTTCTTCGCCTTGTAAATGTCTGTTTCAGGAAGAGTCAATATGACACTGCAAAATATAGGAGGCCTATCTGGACTGAAGGCTGCAGATGAGTCTGCTTTCCATACAGATCAGTCAATTGTTCATGGTTACATTATATCTCTAGCTGTAAGCTTGTCCGTCCTATACTCTTTTTTGTCTAAGCACTGACCATAAAACATGATTGTTTGACAGATTGTGACACTTTTATATGGTATGTAGGGCATTTATTATTTTCAAAATGCTTGATGTCTATGCTTCTCTATCATATTAACACTCCAACCTCTACTAGGAACCTTTGTGGTACTTTTTAGCGTCTGCTTATACGTCCTCATCAAAAGAAAGCGGAAAGCAAGATTCTGGTTTCATGTGGTCACCAGCACCTTATTGTTCGCAGCTGCCACAGCTGGGATGGGTCACGCTATAGCATACACTGTGGGTGCAGATCTTCCATCATGATTCTGTAACAATATTGAAATTTTCTATCATTTGATGATCTCTGAAGTGTGCTAGGGTTCAAGATCCAGAAATTGGGTGAGAATACGTCTGCAGTATGCCAGCTTCAGCTTTTTATGCACCACTGAACACATCCTTGCTATTCCTAGCTCTGGAGACAAAACCAATGGCACGGTTTTCGCACTCCCATCCACAATTGAATTGCTCAATGTGCCAGTATTCCTCCATGTTGCAACAAAGTACGTCCTTCAAGGCTACTACTACAAACAGCATTTCTTCATAATTTTTCATATGCTTTCAGTATTGTAGCGGACTCGATCCTGGTAAGCTCTTGTGGCAATCATCAGGACTCCAGAATGATAAATTCCACGATTTCAACTTGTTCTTATAGATCCATCGATGCTATGTCATTTGGGGAAACCAAAAGCTGTTATTGATAGGTGCTATCATAATTTCAGCAGCAAACAATAGTGATTTCAGTTTTTATCCTTGGTACTAGAGGATTACTGACCGTGCTGTTTAGTCGCGGGGCTGATATACATTCGAGGAATTTTTAGTCGGGACATGCACGAAAAAATCTTTATTGTCTTCCCGATCATTAATCTCATTGTCAATTTTTTACTGTCTGCCATGATTGGTGAGCACCCACTTTGACAGTTTGACAGATCATCTAACTATTCACAATCTCACAGCTGGGAGGATCTGGTATATCCAACGTTCAGCAAGGATGATTCTAGGCAGAAAACTTTTCAATCAATACACATCTGCAATCTCAATCACGTAGGATTTTGTATTCTCCTGTTCTTAGAAAACAGCTTTAACTTCAGGTGCTGTAACTATTAGGATTGAATCTGGTCTGATCTATTCAGCTGCAATCCTCATTTTGACTACACAGTCAGTTCGGAACTTATTAGATCCAAATTTGATTTATCATCTTCTTATCCAAATAGCTGTAAGTGACACTTTTTCACTTTACACTAAATCCTCTACCTACTTGATATCATTGACACTCGGGCTAACAAAAATCCTCTCAACAGGGTATTGTCCCAATTCTGATCATTGTCCGTGCTGGACTTGGGGTTAGCACTGATAATGTTCGAGGCTCTCTGTCAACTTTTAAAGCACAGCCAGGTCATGTTGGGTCTTCAATAACTCTTCCCGAATCAATGCCAAACGGAATGGTGGAAGTCAGCTCTGAAGCACAAAGAGATAGCATTTTGGACATCTCCAGGCATAATAATGGAAACAAGTCAGTTATATGAATTGAGAAGTAGAGGCTTTGGTGGTTTTACGATAGCTTCTAAATTTTATATTTATGCACATATGTATGGCTGATGGAGTATGACGAGAAAGGAAAGCCAATAAAGGAGAGGAAAGAGAAGGATCCAGATAACAAGACGAGAAAAAAGAGAAGCACGTGGACCTCCAAGGGCCACTTCTGTCATTCAGAGGATTGGCTCGCCTGAAACTTTGACCTCCAGCCCACTAGACTATGAGACAAACCCAACCTCTCGATGCAACTTGTAATCCATGCCATTCTACACATGCGCATCGTCAACCCAAACCAAAACGAAAGCCAAACTCAAAAAATGGATGGCCACAACTATGGCTACAGGATCCCAAAAAACAGCGACAGCAACACTATCACCATCGTCTCTTGTGTCCTTGTTCTCATCCCCTGGGATGCTATCCAACCGTGCCCATAATGTTGAAGTCAACACCAGACTACCCACCCCATACCCTGTCTTCCGAGGGGACTTCTACCTCATTCCGAATCATACATCATATTTCTCACTGGGTGATTCATACTCAGATAAGAAGGGTGCAAGGCGACAGAGGAACAGACACAAGGAACAGACAATGAGTAGTTTTGTACTCGAATGACAGGTAAACAGACAAGTAGAAGTACATAGTAGAGAAGGAGAAGGAAAAACTGGAAATGCACTGTTGGAACTAGGATAGCCTCATGCACTCAAAACGACGAAGACAAACAAGACAACGAGGACAAAAACAATGAAACCAGTAGACCCTTCCTCAGAAGCTTCAACTTCAGCTCTAGATCCAGTTACACATCCATCTCGGCATGAGTATAGTCTCGAGGATCCAGACTAACAATACACAGATAGTCATGTGTATGTAGCATGAGTTGCATCCCACATATACACATATGCATACCTATACTGATGCACATACCCAAAGTCACAAGCTCAACTAGTGCCCGCACCTGCACTAACTCCCCCTGATGAAGTAGATGTGGGCCATTGTATCACAAATCTTATACTCACCTAGTTCTCTGGTCTCTTGAAAGGAAGAAGAGATGAGGGGAAGTAGAGATAGGACTTAGGTTGATGAAGAAGAGATGCTTGTAGATACAAAAAGATGTTGTTAAGTCTGAGTCCTACTGGCTCAGACACTACAGCTTATATACAAGTACTCTAAGACCCCAGACACTACTTAAGACCCCTGGTATCTAGCTGACTGATGTGCTGACTGATGCACATACTCGAAACAATGAGCAGATTGATGAGTAAGGCAGTAATTGACCAATAGCATGGATCTGTTTTGTAAGGATATGCTTACCGACGCACATGAGTAATGTACTGCTAATAATGATGCAATATGATGGAAAGTAACTACTAAGTATGATGTGATATGATGAAATAATGGGTGTGTCAATGGAGCTAGTCATGTGTAAACTACAGAGCGATCATCTGATAACCACATGTCACAGAGAATAGATCACAATATGTGAATAGGGGTAAAGACTGTAAAAACTGTGACACATCACAGCAGTGTGGTGTAAACTTGGCTGAAAGTTGTTACAATCAGGAAAGACAGTGTATTTGTTGTAAGGAGTGATAAACCAACCTCATCAAAAAATATACAGTACAAGGAGGTGATACAATTTAAAGTACAGTTACTTTCTCTTGGACCCACATATGACAATGTTGAAGAACTCACCAGGGGCTGCCATTGTGGATGTCCTATAGAGAGAAAAAGTTAAACAAAATTGATGTTAGAAACCTACAGAGCAAACATACCTGACATTTGCATCTACCAGTCCATCGGCAGTAACTGAAAATGCAGGAAAAATACACTAGAAAGTACATTAGAATGTAGAACTTTGGTTAAAAGAACCCAACTTGAACATTGTGAACATATGCATACTGGTCAGTATCCACCAGTTGCAGCATGAAAATTAGAAAAAGAAGAACCAAAAGGTAGCATTATGATGGCCAAGAAAGAGGAAGAAAGACAACGAAAAACAACGAGACATTACATACATGTGCACAGTGCAGTGTGATGTTTGGACAAAGCAAACAAACACATGATGGACAGAAGAAACAAACATGTACAAAATGTTCCTGCACACAGGCATGACACAGCCTCATGCAAAAGCACAGGCTAAAGGACGATTCCTTCTTTCAGTCAGCCTCGTAACCCTGCTGTGAGAGTCTCATTCTCACTCGTCAAAGCCAAAGCCAAACCTAAATCCAGACATGTATTCACCCTCACACTCAAACTCACTCCCCACATTTAGGTTGACTCCCCTAAGGAGTATGTCTATATATGCCCTCTCTTTCATCATCTGACTCCTGGGCCTGCTTCAAGAAAATGAGAACAAGATGAGGATGAGACTAAAGATGAGAGACAGAGATGAAGATAGTCCACTCATCTGTAGTCTGCAACGTGAAATGCCCAGTGTAGGATGGCATGTACAGCCACCCCAGGTGTACCTGAGGCAACACGCCTCTGTCTTGTACACTTTGATATCATGCAAACACAAACACAAATGCCAGATCAAAAATCCAAATCCCAATGCAGAACACACTTGGATCTGGAGCCTCTACCCTGGCCCCATAGGTCATACAATGAAAAAAAAAAAAGAAAACAAAGAAAACAAAAAAAAAAAAAAAAGAAGCAAAAACAAGGATATATGATAGCATCGGCGTTGAATACAACTTCAACTACAACCATAAAGCCAGGTCACAGTCCCAGTCCCAGTCCCAGTCCCAGTTCTAACTTCTAATTGCCCAGCTGCAGTTGTTCCACCAGCTAGGTCGATCTTCAAAGCATGCACAAGGGCCCATGCCAGAGGCCAGAGTGAGAGCTAGAAAATGTCAAGCTTGACGCCCAGTAGGAATTCAGGTATTTACTACGCATTTTTATGCATTTTCTCATTTTCAAATGAAAAAGAAAAGATAGAAAATCTCTAATTCAAAGTTGAGTCATTTACAGACATTTCTATCCATTTCTATCACTTTACATTCTAGGTATTATATGGTAATGCATGGTAATGCAGTAAAACATTGTTGGGTCACTAATACAACACTGTTAGACTAGTCTACAGCTACACATGCTCAACCAATGCCCTTGTGACTGGAAATCACACCTGCCCTCAATCTGCAACTGAAATCTATCATCAAATAAGAAAATGGCAAAGGGTGGAAACGAAACACAATGTTGATATGGCAGGTAAACACCTGGCCATGCACCCCACCATTTTGTGCACTTCTAATTGAAGTGGTACAACCTCACTATATATGCAATAAAACCTATGAATTGTCTAGCTTGTCCACTAGAATGACTCACAAACAGGTACCCTTTAAGATGAAAGCTTTCATTTAGGTTAATCTCAAGAGTTTTACCATAAATGCAGTTGGTAACATGCTGATCAAAGCACACTTGGACTTTACTATCCTTCGTTTGGATACAGTCACTATACAAAACAGTTCGTTTACCAGATTTCTGACTTCGTTTTACTACTCAGATGAGAAATATCTTGTCTGGACTGTGATTGATGATGCATTCAGCATGTACTTACAATCCTTGACTCCTACTAACACTCAATGATTACCTACAAACTGCGTACAGACTCACATAGTAAACTACTATATAGTACTTAGCTAATCGTGTGGCTGACTATAAAAGCGCACTTTGATTACCTTATCATACAACAACCGCTTGTAACCGCCTTTGTACAGATACAGTGCAACAGCAATACAAGTATTGTTCCTGTGGAAAGTAGTCGTCTACAGTTCATCTTCAGTGGGAGGTGTCATACCCCTTGAGCTGCTTAACTTGGTTTTCTCAGTGCTCAGTCTTTACATACCAAACATTCCACTTGTTGTATAGCGCTGTACTTGCGGAGGTGTGTTCATATAGTCACTTGTCATATTGTGTGGTACCTTGCAGAGGCGTACTAAGTCTTCTTTGATTTCGAGCCAGTTTTGTTTTCACCTTTGTCTTGTGCTTAGTTTGCCTTCAGAGGTAGCCACACCTATTCAAGCAGTGTATTACCCAGTTTCGTTTCATGTATTTGTTGGCGTATCACCACAGGGCACCCATATATCCTCTCTCCCCCATCTGTAATCATCCTCCTTGTCTTCTACCCATCCTCCACCACATTATGATCCTACCCATCACCTACCCTTTTACATCCTTTTACCCTTCATCCCCCATCTGAACTAGTCTTCGCCCAGTCAAAGTGCTACTCCATCTTGTCTTCACTTCAATTATACTTCTTTTACTTCTTCCTTGAAGATTTGGTTTCTCTAGATCTACTGTGAGAGCTTTAGTATCTCCCTACCCCTGAACTAAACACCTTGTTTTGAGTGGAAGGTAGTTGTTGGTTGAGTCATTCACCTTTGACCCCACACTCGGCATCTCATAAACATACCAGCATATGAAGTAAGATATGGACTCTGAATCAGCTCCACTGGGTGTGTTCCTGATAGGAATTAGCATCACATACAGGGATAGAAATGTAGGAGTGTACTTGTATATAAGAAGGGCAAGGCAAGGTTGTATTTGCTGAAAGAAGCTTGTTACGTGGTGTAGTGTAATGCGAGTAAGAAGGCATACCTGCCAAGAACAACACTTCACAGTGATGACATAGCCTATAGTGCAAGTGTGACAACACATGTAGAGCTGAATCAGAAAGGGCAGGTTTGGAAAACTTGGAAGTCATGCAGTGACAGACATAGTGGTAGGAAGAAAAGGAGTTGAAGGAATGGGAACACTAAGGGCAAGTTCTATTATAGGAAGTCTGGAAAGGGCTGAAGTGAAGAAAGAATGAACTTGAAGAAAGGACTTCAAGAGATTTAGCAAGAATGCTAAATTTAACACCAGAGTAGGCATTCTTAAAATCATTCTTATCTTGCTAAAAAAGAGGAAAGTACATGAAAACAGACAAGCATTGTCTAAAAGAGCCACAGACAGTGTAAATTACTGACTGCCTTGTTGATCGAAATAGATAGGAATGCATAAGAAATTAAAAAAAGTATATAAATGTGTGGGACTATGTCTGGTATCTTTGTAAGAGAGCTGCTTTTAAATAATTTCAGAGCCTCTGCCCTAATAAATAGGTGCTCTAAAGAGTACCAAGGAGTGCAATTCCCAATACTTTTAAGTAGAGGGTTTGTAGGAGCTATCCCATTCTAAGAAAAATCATGCCACTTTCACATGTTCTTACACATGTCCTTATTTGGCCTCAAACAAAAAATCATGTTATTTTTCACATGTACTTACACAGCTCAGTGCTCGCTGCTTTGCTCTCAGCCTCATCTGACTCTCGGTAGCATGTGATTGGTTTCGATCAGTTCCAAGGAGTTCAGTTTCATTGAGTGTTTGACTTGATCCTGTTAAATACTGTTAACTGTCTGAACTGTCCTTATCTGACTTAGCCTCTACAGTGCACTTGATTCTTTTATTTGTAGTGATTGTTTTGAGAGAATCAACATATTGATGGTATTCACAGCATCACTCTTGTATCAGGAATGGTGTCCCCAAAGGCGGCATGCTAGCTATATGGTCAGGAGTGGTCAAAGGTGGTGACATAATGGTTATTATCTCTCAAGATAAGTGAGTGTCCATGTGATATATTATTTCCTAATTTGGTATATCTGGCTTATGTACAGTTAGTTAGTCCAGCTGTCAGGCCCTTAAAAAAATTTTCTGACCCTATATGCCTCTACAAAAATTTGACACCCCCTTGCCCAGACCCAGACCCACACAACCAACTCAAATGACAACAATGACAACGCCCACTTCCACGTCCACACAGACACAGACACAGGCATGAACCCCTTATCCAACACCTCCAGATCTAACTTGACAGCCTCAGGCTTCTTCAGGAAAAAACTGAAGTGAGATGTAGGTGGAACATGTTCAAGGAGCGGAGACATGAGGAGGAAAAAAACTGAAGGATGCCTTCAAGTGAGATGGGCAGGGTATTGAGGTGCCAATAGGAGCTAGGAGCAGAGAGTATCTTTTAGCTGGAGAGAGAACAGTGGTTGGCAACTGTGAGGGAGGGGCTGGAAATAGCGGAGAATCTTGTTGAGACACTGGAGGCTGAGCAGGACAGGGTATGCGTGAGAGAAAAGGAGCTGAAAGGGAGAATGAGAAGATGAAACAAGAATCAGATGAAGAGACAAGGAAGAGAAAGAGCATTGAGTATACGCTGCAGATGGTGAGACAGGAGAATAGACACACTGAAGAACGTGTCACACTGCTCCAAAAAGAGCTGGAGACCAAACATGTGGATAAAACAAGTATTATTGAGGAATAGAAAGGCATGATGGAAGAGTTTGAGGTCGAGCTGGAGATGGAGAGTGCAAAAAAAAAAAAAAACCCAGGGCAGAGGAATGTCAGAAGAATTGGACAGAGGCCCAAGAGAAGAACGCACCAACGCACCAAGGGACTAGAAGGCAAAATCACTATCACATTATCTCAAAGAGATGCCAAAGACACATTTCAAATTGTTGCAAGGAAGCTGCAAGCCAAGTTGGTTTACATAGGTGCAAAAGGATCAACAAGAGATGAATGACCATGCGGGTACTCTCTGTGGTCCTATTGAGTACTCGGTAGCCACAGTGGGGCAAGCTCCTATAGGAATATTGTTGAGAAGACAGACTCAAGGCTTTACCCATACCCACCCATATTACCAATTTATTACCTTTTATATTCATATCCTATCTACCAAGAGTCCAAGACCTGAATCCCTATCATACTGATAGACTATTTAGACTTTGTTGTAGATCTACTTGTGAATACACCCAACAAATATCATACAGCTGACATTATTCACAATTTATGTAACTTTTTATTCACTGCCAAAGCATCCACACACAGTTGGACCCAGTTCAGCACTGTAGCCAGGATACCTGGATCTCAAGCTGACTCTCCTGTCACCATCATAGTAGTCCTGTAGATAGATAAATAGATACCAGATGTAGATGTGGCCATGGCCTACGTCTACTCTACATCCTAACTAATGAAATAGAGCATGTCAGCTTTGTGAGAGAATAGATCAGCTTAATTAGAATTGTCGAATCATGTATAATGATGTGCTAAAACAACTCAGAGAGACTTTGATAAAATACAAAAGTGATGATATTGATTGTCAATGGGATAATGAAGGTGAATCAGAAGGTGAATTGGAAATTTGAAGTAGAAGGAAGGGTCAGAAGAATTAGGAAGAATTACAGTAGCAATGGGGGGAGTGAGGAAATTGATGGCTTAATGGAGTGATGAAAGATAGTTCGCAATAAAATTGGAGGGTGAATTGGAGATGTGAAGTGGAAGGAAGGGTTGTGACAGCGAGATGGAATTGGCAGAATTGTGGTAGCAATGGAGAGGAGAAATTGATGTAGTATGTTGAGATGGAGAGATGAATGTGGGTTTGTGATGTGGAATGGGAGGAAGGATTGTGATAGCAAGCCATAACTATATTAGCTTTTCTTAAGATATTGACAACTTTTGCCATTGCGACTTAAGACAGCAGTCTGTCTCAAGTCCTGTATTTACGGGTAATATACACTATAGAATAGAATACATTGCACACTACCTGGTAGCCACCTTAAGATGGCTTAAGATATCAAAAATGGTAAGACAGCTTGAGATATGAACAAAGTGAAGATGATAGCCTTCTTAAGATGGCTAAGATCTGAAAAATGTAGCTGTCTAAAGACCACTTAAGATATGAAAAAGGGAAGACAGAAGATGAGAACCATCTTAAGATGGCTTAAGATATGAAAAGGTAAGATGTGAAAAAAAGTCAAGATGGTAGCTGTCTTAAGATGGCTTAAGATACAAAGAAAAAAGTAAGAAAGTGATACTTGTAATAGTCCACCTGGCTCAAGTCCAACTTAAGAAACCTATCAAGTCAGAACTCAAGAGTCCAGTCCAAGTCCATGTGTAAGACACAAAAAAAATCACAAAGAACAGGACTTAGGGGACTTAGTTCCAGCCTCAACTTGAAGTCGGGGGGTAAAGAAAAGGAGAAAGGGCAACACACTGTTTCAGTCTAGGTGACTGGTCAAACATGGGAGTCTTTTCTAACTGGTGCAACTGGTTTAATAGACACACTCACTGACAAACTAACCTTGTAGCATAGTTAGAGAAGAACGTAGCCAATAAATAAAGGAAGACAAACCTCAGCCATAATTTTGTATAAGTTACACATTTGGTGCCATCTAGCATTAGGAATCCTGTACATAAGGATACAGGCCCTGGACAGAACAACGCTTCACTAGAGAGATGAATGGATTAACCTTGACACGAGAATGCTGCATTTAGGGAAATGAGATTGCAGAACAGAGAAAGACATTCTACAGTGAATTTGCCACCAAGCATTGCAAGGTACTGATGAAAGCCTAATCATCAACCATCCAAATAAGTCAGAATGTCACCAGGGTGAGGAGAAAGGCAACAACATACACAAGAAGGCTTCTGTAGTAATCACTGTGTCAGGTGTTGGAAATGGCAGCACACCAATGACCAGAGATAGCACTGAGAGGAGAGAGGAAGAGGTTCAAGATGGCATGGATGAGAGAGAGTAAGGATGAAGATGGTGGCAATGATGATGGAGGTGAAGGTGATTTGATGGTGGTGGGTGGTTGTGGTTAAGAGTCAATTGTGACAAAAGATGTGTCAGGTCACATTTGGTCTCATTGTCATGCACATTTGTTATTTGTTATTTGTTAGGGCCAGACGTCAGACACAAGCTTGTCCAGGTACCACCACTATCGCAGCGATGATGGCGACAGCTGTAATAACAGCAACAACAGTGAGTATGCTCTCAGTATTCCAATTATCCTGTCTCTATCATACCCTATGCTTTCATGTTCACAACCTTTTTTCCAACCTCTCTCTGTCTATAACAACATCCTTGCCACCTCTTCTCTCCTCTCTTCAAGTTCTCAGCGTGATAAGACAGCAGCAATGTTGGTTAGGGCTCGGCGCCGTGTCCGTGTAGCCACAGTTTACGGGTACCATGGTACGGGACCGTTACCGTACCGTTGTGAAGAGCAGGGCTACTCAAACGGCACGGAGACGACACGGGAATGCCCGTACTAGTCCGTGCCGTATACGGCCTACACGGTCGTAATACGGTTAGTTTTAAACATCTGTGAATAACGCGTCTGATCCTCCGTTCTTCCACCACGTCGCTACTCCGTTTCGCCAAAACACCCGTTTCTTAAGGGGTAAATTTGAATGAGAATGTTATCGTTACCAGTCCGCCACCCAGTCCGCCACCGCGTACACATGACTGCAATATACGAAAATTGGTATGCGCGTCGTGAACAGTTCCCTAATCTTTATCGATTTGCTCGTGACATCCTCTGCATTCCTGGTGAGTAATTCCTTGTGATTCTGTGCCATTATCTATAGACTGATTTTATTGTGTTATTTCCTCTGCAAAGGCTCTGCTGTTGCTGTTGAACGCATCTTCTCAGGTGGAAGAGATACTGCCTCACTTCGTCGTGCTAGTCTCAAGGCTGAGACCATTCAGGCTCTCATGGTTGTCAAAGCGCAGCTTCGTATGGCTCGTATTGCTATTATAGAGTTTCTTGGAGATGATTAATCTTCTAGTCACTACTACTACTTTTTTCAGTATGCCTACCATTTTTCTCTCTCTCTTATTCAACTCTAAATGATCATTTACGGTCTTTATACCGTATACGGACGGTATACGACCCGTACCCGTACCATGTCCTGCTGAAAGTTAAGTTGTACGACACGGGTACGGAAGTTCCGTTGCATTTACGACCCGTAAGGAGTACAGCCGTACCCGTATACGGTACGGCGCCATGCCCTAATGTTGGTATAAGCATTCCCGCTGATGCCCTCACCTTTGGCAGTAGTGTTAGTCACAATGACCCTCAAGAGCCAGGCAAGATGGTCGAGTATGAGTAGGAGTCCAGGCAATGGAGGGTGAGTTCTTGTGACATTTTCCCCTCACTATTGCTTTATCTTCTTTTTGTTTTACTTAACCTCTTCCAGTTGGGGCGAGGAATCAAACAATCCCAGAAACAATCTTCACATCTCCAGTCTCAGCTACAAAGTAGACAACTGTGACAGGTCCAAGAGAACAGCACTATGACCCTTGGTACTTCTGGGACTATGACGACCATGACAGAGATAGATGGAGTGGACTGTCTTTTCGTTATGATGATGTCCATGACTGCTGAGGAAGGGGTGGGGGGTGGTTACATCGAATTTTGGGTGTGGTGATGGTGTTGGTGCAGGGTAAAGAGGGTAGGGGGTGGAAGCACAAGGAGTCAATGACAATAGAACCCCAAGCCTGATGGAGAAGAGGGAACCAGTAGAAGGGAGTGTAATTAGAGGCGAGTTTCATTTTTATTTATACTCTAGCAAACCATTCTTGAGTTCTTGAGTTCTTCCAGATACACCTGCTGTGAGACTGAGTTATTTGAAAGTTGTATCACTATTGTTGCCTTTGTTCTCTTTTGTTGGTTCTTAATGGCCATCTTAAGTTGGACTTGAGTCAGGTCGACTATTACAAGTATCAATTTCTTTCAATCTTGATCCATCTCACTTTCTATCATATATTAAGCTGCCTTAAGATGGCTCCCATTTTCAAGCTTTCACATCTTAATCCATCTTCCCTTTCTCATATCTTAAGCCGTCTTAAGACAGCTCCCATCATCACCTTTTCATATCCCAAGCCGTCTTAAGATGGCTGATCATCTTCACTTTTTTCGTATCTCAAGCTGCCATACCATTGTTGATATCTTAAGCCATCTTAAGATGGCTAGTGGTGTGAAATGTATTCTATAGAATATATACCTGTACAGGGCCACCAGTTTTTCAAGCTACTAGTCAAGCTACTGTCAAGCTACTGTCAAGCTACTGTCAAGCCGGTATAGGGAAATCTGCGGGTACCCCATGCGGGTCTGCGGGTGGGCTGCGGGTACCATTAAATATTTGAGTTCAGCATTATATGGCATACATACGAGCATTTGTAGCATAGTAGAGAGACATAAAAGTGAATATAGAGCTTGTAGATAGACTTCAACGAAGTGTAGTGAAACTCAAATGTACATGGATAAGCACAGCCACTCACTCCCATCTGCAGTAGTCTCATTCCTAACTCGAGTATTTCTCTACAAAGCAGCCTAGATATTTTTGCCAAAAGCTTATTGCATGCACTAGAGACTATTTCGATTCTCTGCATGCCAATATTCTATGAATTATGTACCCAAATTACCCTTAGACTTGAAATGAAGCCTGCATCAATAAAACTCTTCGTGGTTCGCAGTGTAAATGCAACATACTCATTCTAATACATCACTGAGTCAATGTTTCAAGTGTTCAATAAAGTAATTTGTTCATCCAATTCTAGAAAAGTCAAGATCAATGTGAATTCAGCCCGGGTATCGGAAATCTGCGGGTACGTCATGCGGGTACACTGCGGGTACATGCGGGTCATGCGGGTCATGCGGGTCATGCGGGTACCCATTATCCTTTGCTTATCATGTACAATCTTAGTTGATTAAGCCTTATAATTACTCTTTTATTGTGTAGATAGTCTTTTAACAATGCAGAGCCTGTTATATAGCTATTTCACGAAGAATAGAACGTGCTGTTGGTATTTACGTAAAATCATTCATACAAAATGATGGGATTAGGCGGTATATGTAAGGCTCAGCTTCACCCATTATTGACACTTTCTGACCTGCTCTGCGCTCGCCTTTGCCCGTCTCTGCAAATGGGACTCCTTGTAAGCATGAGTATCCAACGTTATGTAGCCTTAGTCACATAGAATATTCTTTTTGTAGAAATGGCTTGGTAAAAGCATCATACACCCCGCTGTTGATGCTATTTTCCCTGAGAGTGATTCAGAAAGTGACGATAGTTTTGATTTCACATTCAGTAAGTCAGTCCATTGATAGCAGGTTTATCACGCTACTCACAGCTGATATACAGGCAATACTGAAGATACACTTGTATTACATCAAGATGAAATTTCAAGACGTGAGTCTTATGTATTCACCACATCTGAATATATCCTTATACCATTTTGATTAAGATACAAATGTATCTACTTCTTTACCCCCTAATAATGACTGTTTTGTACACCGTGAGTGACACAAACACATTAAGTTGTAGGGACTAACCATGAATCCCCTATAGCGCCTGAAGAATACCTAGGAAATCCTGATTCAGGGGAAGAGAAAGATAATGGTATGTACTTCCCATTGGTAGTGGATATATCTTTCATGAATTTGTCCAGGGAATGCCTCAGACATGGATATAGACAATGGAGAGCTGGGTTGTCCAGAAGTTAGAACAAGTAAGAGTACCATTGTTTTGAAATCAGTTCAGCAGGATCTTACATGTTATCCTTGATTCCAGTGCCTCCCGTAAATGAATCATGCGAGGACAAGAGTGGTTAATTCTGATTTCTTTTCAAAATATTTATCTTTCTGACTTTCTTGTAATATAAGGCCTGCAACACCTACCTACACGTCGAGATGAAACCCAGGTCAGGTTGCCACAAGAGAATAGCATGCATATAGATTTTACAGCTACAAACGCTGAAGTTGTTCAATTTCAAGTCTATCGCGAAGGCAAGTAGGCCACATATTTGGATTCTCTCCAACCAATTTAAATACCTTCTATTCTGATACTTATAGGATACACATCCCAGATGCAATTCAATACACATGCACTACAGACATATCAAAATTCAGTCCCTTCCATCAGTATGAGACTATCTTTTTGTACCATTGAGTTATTTGCTAACTACCTCTACAGTGCAGCCTAGTACCATTCCAACAGATCAACAATCCAATGTGATACCAAGCAAATCTGCAGTTGTGCCCTCAGTGCAATCTACCAGTCACTCAGTTGGGAACTTACAAAAACCACTATGTCCACCAACCACAGTAGCTAGTCAAACTGTACCACCCTCTTCATCACACCCTCCAGCAGTTGTTCGAACTGCACCACTACCACCTCCAGCAACTAATCAAGCTGCTTGCCCTGTAGATCTCACTGATCCTGCCCGGCTTACTGCTTTTGTTCCTCTGGACCCTCAACCTGAACCACAGTGCCGACATGGGCATGATGTTAATGTGCAATTTACTACTGTTGACAATTTGGAACAGGGTTTCTGGAATGGATGGCCAAATGGAAAATTTGCCATTGACCTTGATCATGCTACATACATGAAGCATGGAATGCTAGCTGTTCAGTGGGCTACACGGAACTGCAAGGGAAACAATGGAAAGAAAAATCAAAAGGGTTCAATCCATGCTACTACAATAGCTGGGGGGAAGGAGAGCTACAAGAAGTGTCTTGGTGTCTTACGATGCACTAATCCTCAGTGTCAAGTCATTACTCGGCCAAAAATTGAGAAAAAGATTCTGGAAGCACAGTGCTTAAATGAGTACTGTATATGTGGGTTCTCACTGGAACATTTTGACTGTGGAGCAATGTCTTTTCTTATTGAATATGCACAGGTGGGAGATGACATCACCACACGGCTTTATCGTTACATCCATGCTGGTTGCCACAATCATCCTCGGATTCCATACACCAAACATCTCACTGCACAGGAGGCTAAAGACACTCGGCAGCATCTCGGGAACAACATGCACAAAAAGCACTTGGAGTCATATGAAGGAGGAGAGACTCTAGATGGTCCAACTCCACCAGCACCACAGTTGGCACAGAAATTTGCAAACATTGAAACCTACCGTTATGAAACTAAAAAAATGACAAAAGGAGCTACAGCAGAAGTTGGATGGTCATTCATCAACCAGTTTCACTCCTGGATCCAGCAACATGAAGATGAAGTCCAAATCAGAATCAATACTGTAGGAAGGGAGCCTGAATGTGTCATATCATTTCACTCAAAGTGGATGCAGGACCAACTCTTGCCAAAAGCTGAGCTTGTTGAAGGCCCTTTGCCATTAGAGGGCATGCTGACTGATGGTGCACACAAGTATTGGGCAGATCCCAATGCTGTGTTGATTTCCACTACTACATTCAATACTGTAATTGATAGATGGGTTCCCTCCATGTTCAGCTATGCAAATGGTGTTACAACTCAGCATTACCATTGGCATTTCACTGCTGTCATTGAGGCTATTGCTGAAGCTGCACATGAACATAATGAGAAAATTACTGATGAGTTGTTTGCACTTGTGAGGGCACTAGATTTTCTATGGTTTTGAAAAAAGCTGATTTTTTTGATTAGGTTGTTGATTTCAGTGATGCTCAGCGCTTGGGATTTATCTCTGCATTCACCGACTATTTCATCCGCCAAGAGGACAACACTCGGACACGCACTGAACTAGAGAATGCTGCTCAGTCACTGATCAAGGGATGCAGATATCACTTTGAAAAATCTGTAACACATGTGGCTCGACTCAGTAACCATGTGCCACCTGACAGCAGAGCTGAGTTTGAAGAACTGTGCAGACAGATGGTTATAGCTGAGAATTCTGCTGTGTTTGATAGAGTTGTGAAGATCATGAAGGAAACATGGCCAGGGCTGGAGGCATGGCTGAATTGGTGGTTGGCTCCAGAACATGCAAGTATGATTTTTCATAGCCAACAAAAAATGGACAGCAAACTTGCCTCAAAGCTTCCTGATACAACCAATGCAGAGGAATCTGTTCACTCTGTCATATACCAAATAGCAGGTTTGCAGTCATTTCTATACTTACATTAATTATAATTCACTGATATTATTTGACAGGCAAAAACAAGGATATTATCCAAGGCTTTGATGGATTACTCAAGGTTATGCGACACTTTCAAAGAATGCATGACTCATACATTCGTAAGTTGCAGTCTCAAGGACTTACCTTTGATTAATCTGTGAGACAGATGGACTTCCCATTCGATATGGTCGATCTCAACGCCAGCGTAAACTGGACCAGCTTGAGCGCTGTGAGGCAGAAACATTAACAGAAATTCCTCGACGTAGAAGACAGAGTTATAGCCACAAACCATCTCCCCGAAAACGTGATCGATCTGCTCTCAGAGAAGGTCGAGCTCCTGACACTCAGTCTACACTGAAACGGCCCCGAAAACAAGTCAAGATTACAGTCCCCAATAGCTCTGAATCAGAAGATGGATCACCTTCTCCTCCAGACATAGTTGACAAGCAGTTAACTCAGGGTCGCTACAAAGAGCTTTCTCCAGGGAAAACCAGACCAACTGATTCATTCACATCCATAATAGTTAACCTTGCTGCTGCAAAGGAATTTGCTAGCTATCCATGGGCAAATAACTCTTGTTGGCTTGATGCATCATTGGAGATCATTTATGTGACTTTGGCATGTCATGGACATTGGAAGGACTTCTCAAGTTTTGCTGCAGACATAACCTATCCAATTTCACACCTGCACAAAACCCTTAGCAACCGCAGAGCTTGGCCTCTTTCCACTTTTCCAGGCTCTAAAGCTGGAAAATCAGTTATCCTTCAAAACATACGTGATACATTCAAACATGTCCTTGCAGGCCTTCCATTTTGCTTGTCAATAGCAGAGAACTCATATGCTATGGTAATTCAGTTTTACTCTGATCACAGTACAAATCAGAGATATTGATTGCTTATGAACACAGGAACATGAATATCATTCTGCACTAGTAAGTCAAGGATAGTGCAATTTATCAAGCATGGCAACTGATTATTTACAGTATTGGCTATATTATCTCATTCGCCCACGAGGTGGACCAGTCAATCCAGAAGCTGTTAAGTTCTTTCTTCCTGTAGTACAAAGGCTCTCAAGCTGCAGTGAAGGCCATTACCAAGTTGAGAGTCCTTGGACCACATCTTCCACCTGGCAAGAGCCAGCAGCAAGATATCTCCAACTGTTTGGGGGGAAGATTGAGAACTGGTTCCAGTCAATTTTCAACCTATCCTCAATGGAGGTTCCACAGGAAATCCAGGGTTGCTGGAGATGCCACACAAAGGAGGGCACCAATGATCCAGACATCTATTGCAATGGGCAGTGCCAGAAAATGGAGTTTATTAGCTGGATACCATCTGTACTCATCATCCGACCAGGTATGGATGAAAAAGGCAATCAACCAGATTGGGATTTCCCTCGTGAACTATACCCAGGCTCAAAAGCCTCAGGTTCAAGAGATGGAGTGGTATACAAACTTGTGGCACGCATGTTCACAAACAAAGCACACTTTCGGTGTGTTACATTGATCCCAACAACAGGTGGGCAATCAGCAGTGTTTTCATATGATGGAATGGAGAATATGGGTTACAGTCAGCTTGTGAAAGGGAAGATTGGAGATTTACTTGCTGGAACAACAGGATACCAGCCTGATGGTTACCAAACAGTCTGTGCTGTCTATAGCCTCAAAGGTGGCATTGTAGCACAGGAAAAATTCCATGAAGATTGTGTGAAGATAGCCCTCCAGAAGCTGGACCTGCAGTTGGATGGGACCAGATCAACCACTCTGACAAAGCCAGGATATAGAGAAATGACCAGAGAGGAAACAGTGAACTGGAAACCACACATCTCTATCACAGAGTATCAACAAACCCACTCTGACTCCAGACAAGTGGTTAAACCTGAACCAGCACACTCCTACTCACCTTCCCCAGGCCCATCTCCAACTACACCTCTTCGGACAATTCCCTCAAGTTCCCCACCACCTTCAACACCCCTTCCCATTCTTTGTCGATGTGGTGTTGAGAATGATGGCCATCGTGAGCTCATCAAACAGGTCACTGTCCAATGTGATAAATGTCACAGATGGTCACATTTGGCCTGCCTTGTCAACCGCATGGAACCAACAATCAAAGGGGAATTTCTATGCCATGTCTGTGATCCTGCATCAATGTTAGATACTTCAAGCTCACAAATCATAGAAAGTCTGAAGCAAGGTGTTCAATTGCGGGCTAATGTTGCTAAGCGTCTCTAGTAAGTAGTGTTGCATTGTCAGTTCTTCCATTTGACTAATTTGTGATAGTGCTGGCCGCACTGTCTTGGTTCAGATGGATGCCAACACATTGTTTTATTATCCTGGCCGACTTCTTCATCAGGAAAAAGGCAAATGGACAATCAAAATGTGGCGAGGTATTAAGCATGAGAACGCTAACAAGGTCTTGGAGAATATTTCTGTGAAAAGGCTGGTTGATGGATTGTATGGTGATCGTGAGGGTCGGCGATCAATCAGGGTATAAAAAATCTAGTACTTTAAGATCTTTTTTCATACTGATTATTTAAACAGTTGGGCAGGTTCATCCGAACACATGAGGAGCGTGATCCAGCAGATATTGCCTCTGATTGGCAAGTATATCAGTACAACACAGAAGTAGACCGCGCTCTGTACAAGCACAAGGCTATGCTGCAAAAAATTTTGCATCATACCATCAATTCTGAATTTTCTGCACTTTCTGTGTCAAGTGTTCCAGCCCTTGCCTTGTACCTGAATGAAGGTAATCCTGGATATGCAATTTTTAGAAACCACCAATACATGACAGCAGTTACACTGTTTAGACGTCCTTGTCCTGCATACTTTACTGGTGGGATCACAACAGATGATCAGGCTCGCATTTTGAACTGGCTCCACATCAATGTGCAGTCATTTTTATCAGCCCCACCTAAAGACTTTGAACTATGCATTGCACATGCACGAACTCTCTTTTTGGCTCACTGTCACCGTGAGACTTTCTTGGGATGTATTGAAGCAGGGTTGTCAGAGCTGGAGAGAGAGCAGTCAGCTCTCCACCAAGCATGGCAACGATTGGTTGATTTTAGTGGGAAGACTGTGGATGGCAAAATGAAGAGATTGAAGGCAGATGTTGATAGAGAGGCTCTCCAAATTCTGGAAAAAGTCATGTTTGATAGATCACAGAAGGCTGGTGTGGCAGGAAGCGAACAATGGGGCCTGGATGTTGGTCCTCCTGAGGATTTGTGGTGGCCTTATGATGGTCCAGAGAAAAATGATCCAGATCTGCGTGTTGCTACAGAATCTGACCTTGAGGTGCAGTATTATCTTGGCGTTATTAAATATTGTTCTTGCTAACTGTGGTTTAGGAGAGTGAATTTTGTAAAGCTGAAAGAGAGAAGATGGAGCAGAAGGTAAGGGAGAAGGAGGCAGAGAAGCAGAACCATGCACCTCCACGGCCAAAACCAAGGCCATTGACCAAGGAACAAGCAGCAGAACATAGTAAAAAGGCTTTACAAGAAGCTGGACTTACAGCTGAAAGGCCTGACCTTGCTAAAGAGAAAGTAGTTAAGACATTGCAGACAGTCCAGGAGAATGCACAGTTGCGTAGATCTAAGCGGGTGGCAGATCAAACAAAAGAGACTGAGGAGACAGAGAATAATAAAAAATCCAAGAAACAAAGGAAACAATAATTTAGAATACTGATCTGGGAGGCATACTAAGTAGTTCAGAGTCATAAATGTAGATACAGAGTCCTTGTTATCAGCCTGCTGAAATTTTGATCATGAGATCCATGAGAATGATACTGAATATTACTACAGCAGGCAGGTTACTGTCTCAGCATGAATAAGAGTTCAGTCACACATCACAGCCAAAAGAAGCTAAGGCCAGATTTGACATTTTCTATTTTTTTCAGATTTTTTTGGATTTTTTTTTTGTCAGAAAGACTGAACTTTCGTTCATGCCAGGACAGTAGTATATATGTGCAAATACCATTAGTTCCTTCCAACGGACTCTCATACAACATAAAGGCGAGAAACACAGTATCCGCTAGGTACCCGCATAGGTGCCCGCATGGTACCCGCATGGTGCCCGCATGGTGCCCGCATGGGTACCCGCATGTGCACAGCCACTGCGGGTACCATGCGGGTGCATTACCAGCATCCACACAACATCTAAATCACTTCTAATGGATTGAAAATAAGGAATGCTGTAGCTCCTGTACTAATAGCCAGTACCTTGACATATTCAATGTGTAGAAATGAATTTCTATCATAAATTCTACTAAATCTTAGGCTAAATTCACATTGATCTCGACTTTTCTAGGAATTGGATCTACAAATTGCCTTAGTAAACACTTGAAACATTAGCTCAGTGATGTATTAGAATGAGTAGACTGCATTTACAATGCGAATTATGAAGAGTTTTATTCATGTGCAGGCTTCATTTCGAGTCTAAGGGTAATTTTGGTACATAACTCATAGAATATTGGCATGCAAAGAATGAAAATAGTCTCTACTGCATGCAATAGGCTTTTAGCAATAATATCCAGGCTGTTTTGTGGAGAAATACTTGAGTTATCAATGAGACTCTAATGTGAATGGGAGTAAGTGGCTGTGCTTATCCATGTACATTTGAGTTTCACTACACTTCGTTGAAGTCCATTTACAAGCTTTATGTACACTTTTACGCCTCTCTACTATGTTACAAATGCTCGTATGTATGTCATACATTGGTGAACTCAAATGATTACTGGTACCCGGGCCGTACCCGCAGCCCCGCAGGGGGTACCCGCAGATTTACCTATACCGAATTCAGCCCAAGGTTTACTAGAATTTATGATAGAAATTTACTTCTACACATTGAGCATGTCAAGGTACTGGCTATTAGTACAGAAGCTACAGCATTCCTTGTTTTCAAACTGTTAGATGTTGTGTGGATGTTAGTAATGCTCACGAATGGTACCCGCATGGTACCCGCAGTGGCTGTGCACATGCGGGTACCCATGCGGGTACCATGCGGGTACCTATGCGGGTACTATGTTTCTTGCCTTGATGTTGTATGAGAGTCCGTTGAAGAGAATGAACGGCTATTTGCACATACATACTACTGTCCTGGCATGAATGAAAGCTCAGTCTCTCTGACCAAAAAAAATCCAGAAGAAATCCAAAAAATAAATAAATAGAAAATGTCAAATCTGGCCTTAGATTTTTTGGCTGTGATTTGTGACTGAACTGCCTTTCATGCTGGTACACTAACCTGCCTGCTAAAGTAGCATCAACAGCGGGCCGTATGATGCTTTTACCAAGCCATTTCTACAAAAAGAATATTCTATGCAACTAAGGCTATGTAACGTTGGATACTCATACTTACAAGCAGTCCCATTTGCAGAGAAGGGCAAAAGTAAGTGCAGAGTGGGTCAGAAAGTGTCAATGATAGGTGATGCTGAGTCTTGCATATACCACGTAAATCCCATCATTTTTGTATGAATGATTTTACCTCAATACCGACAGCGTGTTCTGTTCTTTGTGAAATTTCTACACAACAGACTCTGCATTTTGAAAGGACTATCTACACAATAAAAAGAGCAATTAGAAGGCTTAATCAACTAAGATTCTACATGATAAGCAAAGGGTAATGGGTACCCGCATCACCCGCATCACCCGCATGTACCCGCTGTGTACCCGCAGATTTCTGATACCCGCTTCTACAATGAGACGATCATTTCCCGATACTTACCAAAGAAGTCGTCCATTCCAGAGCTAATTCAAGAGTTTAGAGAATGCTATGGATAATATTCTTTTGACTGTATGTGACTCACATTTTATCTAACTGAGTATGAGCTCGGTCCCCCGTCTGCTTGGATTGCTTATCAAGGATGTCTCTGGCGGCCTCCAGAGAATTGATGATAAGGTAGTGTTTTCCGAAGCGACTGAAGTGGATGAGATCTCCTGATGATTTCAATAGCATATGATAGAATCACTTCGGAACCAATCATACTGATAGCACTGTCGAACACACCGTATTTTTTGCCCCAGGTTATATACGTGAGCCACGCTTTCTTCATCGGAATGGTGGTCAGTCCGAGGTACCATACGCCTTTTGGTCCAGGAGGATTCATAAGGTGGGTGTCGAGGCTTTGAATTCATGACGACATCATAGAGAAGTACCAGCACCGTTCCCCCTAGCAGCGCAGTCGTTAAGTAGAGGTATGACAACATAGGTTGAAGAAAGATGGGCGTAAGACTCAGCTGTACCAATAATGGCTGGGCAATATCTTATATCTTCATCCTTCCTCTTCAGGTACCAACTCGCTCATGCAGTGAGCAATATTTCTTTATTGGACCAAATGAATTCTTTTCCAGTTTAGCCGATTACTTCGGGGAGTACACCAACGTGTCAAAGCTGGCCATCCCGAGAACCATGGTAAGAGGTGGCTTCATTCCAACTGTCTTCAGTAGCAATTGATCCTGAAGATAACGGGTTCCATTTCTGAATTAGAGAAGTTTGACAAAGGGCGCTAGTTGAGCGCTACATGCCTTGCGCCACCTTCATTATCTTTCATTATTCGCCACCGGCAGGTAACATTATGGCTGTTTCGGTTTCTCAGGCTGCTTCCTGCACCACCATGTTCATAGTCTACGCAAGTTTACTTGCAGCCGCCGGATTTGGGATTGCTTTTCCTGCTAAGTACTTAGTACTTACTGTATGCTGCAAAGCAATAACACGATATTTTCTCATGAAATATAATTTGTGGTAAATTAAATGAAGCACATCCTCACCACAACGCAGGTTTTAGCGCTCTGGAGCTTGTCTGGCGCTCATCAATTTCGTTCATGTCGGTGAATTCACGACCATTGTTTTATGAAAACTGCTGTCCCTTTGGCCATTCCTATCCAGAGAATCTGAAGAAGCTACGGGTACGGTTTGACATGGGTCGAAGACCAACAATCCGATGAGATCGTGGATGGGATGTTCCAATTATTAAGGTAAGAAATACCCAGTGCACCTCGTCTTCGAATCAAAACCTTGAGTGCCGCCATCGATAATCACGAAAGCACTCTTCCCATAGCTATTCCTATCCAGCGAATTTGAAAATCAACTCCACTTGCGGCATCGAAGTCCTATCAAAGTCGTACAGCATAGTCGTACAGCGTGGGCGTCAGCCGAGCGCACTCGTCGAGCGCTTCAACATCGCAGACAGTCTACCCTATCTATCTCGATGAGTCATGACTTGACTTGACGGACAGAACAGTTCTAGGTTCGGATGAGACGTACCTCCGGTATTACCTATGTACTTGGTGTGCTTATCCTTGGAGGGCTCTTCGACTCTATAAAATACTGTCTTCAGATTGCAGCCATATTCATCCATCGATTCGCCATGGCTCCATTTCTCTGCAGAATCATCGACCCCACCGCAGCTCATAGCCCTTACACTCAGGGCGGGTATCAGAAATCTGCGGGTACCCCATGCGGGTACACAGCGGGTACATGCGGGTGATGCGGGTGATGCGGGTACCCATTACCCTTTGCTTATCATGTAGAATCTTAGTTGATTAAGCCTTCTAATTGCTCTTTTTATTGTGTAGATAGTCCTTTCAAAATGCAGAGTCTGTTGTGTAGAAATTTCACAAAGAACAGAACACGCTGTCGGTATTGAGGTAAAATCATTCATACAAAAATGATGGGATTTACGTGGTATATGCAAGACTCAGCATCACCTATCATTGACACTTTCTGACCCACTCTGCACTTACTTTTGCCCTTCTCTGCAAATGGGACTGCTTGTAAGTATGAGTATCCAACGTTACATAGCCTTAGTTGCATAGAATATTCTTTTTGTAGAAATGGCTTGGTAAAAGCATCATACGGCCCGCTGTTGATGCTACTTTAGCAGGCAGGTTAGTGTACCAGCATGAAAGGCAGTTCAGTCACAAATCACAGCCAAAAAATCTAAGGCCAGATTTGACATTTTCTATTTATTTATTTTTTGGATTTCTTCTGGATTTTTTTTGGTCAGAGAGACTGAGCTTTCATTCATGCCAGGACAGTAGTATGTATGTGCAAATAGCCGTTCATTCTCTTCAACGGACTCTCATACAACATCAAGGCAAGAAACATAGTACCCGCATAGGTACCCGCATGGTACCCGCATGGGTACCCGCATGTGCACAGCCACTGCGGGTACCATGCGGGTACCATTCGTGAGCATTACTAACATCCACACAACATCTAACAGTTTGAAAACAAGGAATGCTGTAGCTTCTGTACTAATAGCCAGTACCTTGACATGCTCAATGTGTAGAAGTAAATTTCTATCATAAATTCTAGTAAACCTTGGGCTGAATTCACATTGATCTTGACTTTTCTAGAATTGGATGAACAAATTACTTTATTGAACACTTGAAACATTGACTCAGTGATGTATTAGAATGAGTATGTTGCATTTACACTGCGAACCACGAAGAGTTTTATTGATGCAGGCTTCATTTCAAGTCTAAGGGTAATTTGGGTACATAATTCATAGAATATTGGCATGCAGAGAATCGAAATAGTCTCTAGTGCATGCAATAAGCTTTTGGCAAAAATATCTAGGCTGCTTTGTAGAGAAATACTCGAGTTAGGAATGAGACTACTGCAGATGGGAGTGAGTGGCTGTGCTTATCCATGTACATTTGAGTTTCACTACACTTCGTTGAAGTCTATCTACAAGCTCTATATTCACTTTTATGTCTCTCTACTATGCTACAAATGCTCGTATGTATGCCATATAATGCTGAACTCAAATATTTAATGGTACCCGCAGCCCACCCGCAGACCCGCATGGGGTACCCGCAGATTTCCCTATACCGTTGTAGAAGTTTGACTGTATCTTTCACAGCTCTCATGCCATATTCGAACAAATGGAGGAAAATTCGCAAGATTTTTCATCAGAATCTTGGTCCTGAGACATCAACCTAGACATGGTCAATACAGGCTCAGCAGGTTCATAAATTTATTGCTGGATTGCCCTCATCCAAGGATACACTTAGGAACCAGATCTCCTGGTGAGTTTTCTCAGACTTTTAAACACGATAACGAATTTGAAGCGTGGCCTTAGTTTGTCGCAAAAAATCACGTTCTTAAGCGTATATGGTCTGGAAATTGCAAACAGCGAGGGGGACATGCCCGCTCGCAACCGAAAAGTGATCGAACTTCTTGATTTCAGTATGATAGCTGGTTGGAACGCCTTCAAATATATTCCATTCATTCATCTTCTACCACCATGGCTTCCAGGTCTTGTCGCTGATCATCTTGCATTTCATGATGTATTTCAGGAGGGTGTCGATAGACCCTGGAATACTCTCATGGAAGATTTGGTGAGCCTAGCTTATCATTATTATATTAGTGTTTTGGTTCTTACAATTTTGAGCTCCAGCGGCGGCCAGACAGTCATAACTCATCCTTGATCGCAAACCTGCTATCAGATATTGATCCAGACGACGATCAAGAAATGCGGAGGTTCAAAAAATTTGGAGTTGCCGCAATTGTCGGTTAGTACAGCTTTAAGGCTTCTGTTCTCCGCCCATTTTCTGCGATACATTTATTCCCAGCGGCAACGGACTCAGTTCGTCTCGTACTCTTCTAATCCTCGCTCTATGCGCTAACTTGAACCCGTTGAAATTATAAAGACAGTCTCAGTTATCTCCACATTTTCCATTGCGATGAGCTGCTATCCAGATGCTCAATTACGCGCTCAACAAGAGCTAGATGATATCCTTGGAAGAGGTCAAATGCCAACTCTGGAAGACCGTCCTTCCTTGCCCTATATTGAGGCCATACTCAGGGAATTGATGCGTTGGCACCCTGCAGGCCCAATGGGTAGGTCGAATTAACGTGTTGACTGGTAGTACATTCATTTCCGTTTCGTCTTCATCGGCAGGTATACCCCATGACACCTCGGAGGACATTTACAATGGATATTTTATACCTAAAGGTTAGTCAAAGACCCAAAGCACATCAATCCTCTGACTACATCAGCAAAATACCAGGTCCTTCTATTCCTTCTATGGCTAGACAAATAGAAGGAATAGAAGGATAGAAAGTGTTCTATGGCTAGAGGTACACGGCTATCAGATAGATGACCTTCTATCCTAATATACACCATTCTATTAATATCTAAAGACTGGTCTATACACACATATATATACTCTATCCAACGATCAAAACGCCGTTTCACATCATGGTATAATATACAGGCAACCAATGATGCTCATGACAGATCTGGAAAACGTCCTTGTTAGAAAGAGTGCTAAACCATGAAAAGCGAATGCACGAACTTAGTATATAAGGGGTGCTGTTACCAGCATCGAGTTACCTGGATGTAGAGGAAACTACTTGAACACTTTTCGTGGCCATGAGCGAGAAAGAGACTCACCAAGTACCTCATTAGTCTCTCCATATGCCGCACTCCGGGTTGTGCAAACTGTTCCTGTACATAATTGTTGAGTACATATGTGAACGAGACTGCACCAAAAAAAACAAACTCACTGAGGGCCGTAGTTAAATCAATCAATCTGGCCACCTTAGATGCACTGTACATAAAAGACCAGTCTTCTCATCCAGAATCCCAGATAGACCAGAGTAAACATTGGGAGGAAGCGAGGGCTTTGAAGACAGCGGGAGTTGAGGCAAAGATTAACGGGTTGATGCTTGAGGGTCCTACATGCTGGATTACATAGGGAAGCATCTTGAAGCAGAGTTAAAGTCTGTTGGGGGACTAGGAGGAGAAGAACGGGGCTGAGAGACGAAGGACATCATGGTTGATTGAAAAGTCAACCATGTCAACGTGATCATGTAGCCGACACGACCACGCCATTTTGCCAGAATCGCGCCATTCTGAAAAAATCAAATTTCACTTCCACAGTCAGGCCGCGCCAAGTCAACGCCAAGTTGTTCGACTCTTCTATGTACACCCTGTATGTACACCCTGACCCTCACTCTACCCATGTCCAGTACTATACTCAACTTCGCGTCAAGCAGTGCCATGCAGACTTACACTACTTATATTCAGCAACAATGTTAACAATCGCATCCGGACTGTCCTCTTTACAGGCTAAGATATTGACTGGACACCTAAAGTAGTTAATCTACCATTCAGATACAGGCAAGGTGAATAGAAGGAATAGACGTCTTGGAGCGGTGGCATAGACACAGGCATAGAGATAGACGGAATTAGACGGATTGGGATAAGAAGATAGATGCGGAAAAATAGATGATAGCCGGAGTAGACGCGGATAGACCAACCCTGGTATTTTGCTGATGTTGTATGGCTCACCATTCTATGTCTCCAATATGCCGAATGGTGACGACCCCTTTCAAGTTAGTAGACTTACCAAGCAGCAAGGCTTACTACGTCGTCTCAGACAAATCAGAGGTGGAACGGCTTCCGATCCTGATTCCTATCAAGTTATCTTTTCTATCCATTATTCACTAATAGCATTATGAACTCAGACTCGGATTCAGAGTATAAAAGCTGGACACATCCACTAGAATTTTACATCTTACCCACAGACACTCGAAACTCCCTGTATCAACAAAATGTCCACTCAGGCTCTCGACTTGCAAGGCAAAATTGCTCTCGTTACCGGTGGCGGAACAGGAATGTGAGTACGGCCGTGGCTGAACCTCTAGGTATCATTTCCTTTTCGCTGATAACCCCTCCCATGCATGACAGAGGCCTAATGATCGCAAAGGAACTCTCCAAAAACGGAGCCAAGGTTTACATCACTGGAAGACGTCTGGAAGTTTTACAGAAGACTGCCGCCGAGACAGGACTTTTCCCGTAAGTTCTTTACCTATACTATGATTACTTCCTTCGATGTAGAGACTTACATGTTGTACATTCCCCCAGATTACAGATGGACGTTTCTGACAAACAGTCGATCGCCAATGGGGTGAAAGTCATCGATGAAGCTGAAGGGAAACTAGACATTCTAGTGAACAAGTAAGTACAAAAAACTGAGTATCGTGCGCTATCCCGGCCCCCATTCGAATTCATTCTATCCGTTAAACCGTTGACTCACTCATTGTCTTCATTGTCTTCACAGTGCAGGAATCGGAGGCTTCAGATCCGAGCTTCTTTTCGGTAAACCGGCGCCTGACGGCACCAAGATCGGAGAAGCACTCTTCGAACAAGACTCTTTCGAACAATGGACCGACGTTTTTAAAACCAACACTACTGGTCCTTATTTCACTACTATGGGCTTTCTTTCTCTTCTTGAACGAGGAGCACGTACAAGAGAGGGAGAAACCTCTAGTGTCATTATTATCTCTAGTGTTGGTGGTACTATAAAGGTCACATCAGGGTTGGTAAGTCCTCAAGCAACCCTCAAAAATATTGACTCTGATCCCCTTTCCTTTCCAGATCGCCTATTCAGTCAGCAAAGCCGGCGTCAACCACCTCACTGGAATGCTCGCCACACAATTCGCACTGCAAAAGATTCCCATCCGTGTGAATTGCATCGCTCCTGGTCTCTTCCCATCCGAACTCGCACGAGAGTTGGTTGATGTAGCTATGGAACCCATGCCTGGGTTCTTTAATCCAGCGCCTCCCCTCAGGCCAGGGAGGTGAGTCGATCCGGATCCGGATCCGAGGGTGTCCATACAATACGCAGTAAGGATATCAATGACTGACTTTGCATCTGTGTCTTTACAGGCAATTGGAAATAGGATCAGCAGCCGTTTTCTTGTCCTCCCTCGCTGGTGAATTTGTGAATGGGATAGTTATGCCTGTGGATGGAGGGCTTTTGTTGGTTAATCCTTAATTCTTCGAAATCGTACTAAGACTCATGACGGGATTGTATGTAGCTATATGTACAAGTACCAAGTTAGTCGTATATTTGAAAAACCCATGGACGATCAACAATAAGCATTCAACAAGTTGGCAATCTCCAGTGAGAAGTCAGTGAATCTCCGCCACGGGCCAGAGCGCCAGGTCTATGCATATGGAAACTTAACCGATATAAACTCTAGGAGAAATTAAGAATAATATTATAAGCTACAGAACGACGCAAAAATCCGCCTTCGAACTCCAGGATCGTTCAAGGTCAACTCTTAAGATGCAGAACTTACCGGGTCAAAGTCAAAGCAAGCTGCGCCGTGTCGCAGAGGTACGACAAGGACCGGTTACAGGAAAATACTTATACTTCAGTACATACATCTTGTCGCTGCTAGCTTCATTAGACTATATCCATGTACGTTGAGTTCAGTGAAGTGGATGCTATGGTATATAGTAATGTGCGGGCTTGGGCTCGAAGCCCTAGGCCGGCCCAAGCCCAGCCCTAAAAGCCCAAGCCCAGCCCGGCCTTTGAGGAGGGCCTGAAGGCCTGAGGGCTCGGGCTTGATTTCTGAAAGCCCTGGGCCCAAAGCTCAGGCCCGGGCTTTCAGCGACACTTAGTGACCTGTTACTGACCAATAAAAATTGTCAATAAATAGTTGAGATTTCTTTTTGCAGACATTCTCACCAAGTTCTCACACAATTTTACAGTTGCTCGATGTCTAACCATCTTCCTGGGTCATCCCCAGCTGCTATCCACAACTTGTTGGCATCAATAATGTTGGGTTTGGGTCAGTAAATGCTTAATGTAGGTCAGTGTCTATCACACAAACTTAACTTCAGACTAATCCAACACTTTGATTGCAACTTTTTGAGCGATGACATCATCCTAGGGCCCAAAGCCTGAGCTGGGGTTTCGAGCCCAAGCCCGGCCCGCACATCATTAATGGTATAAAGCTAGGGCTCTGCACTGTCCAGTAAGACTGGTACAGTGTACTCGTCTTCGTATTCGTAAACTGAAGGATTTTTTGTGTGCATACATATCTCCGGTATGTCTTGTTTAGATCTATCTATGAGCCTAAAATAATTATACAGTTTAGATTACTCCAAAATTGTGCTGGCAGCGACCTTCCAGCATCCATCAGGCGGTTCGTGGGTTTGGAGCAGGATGAATAAGCCAACCTGTCCCCGTCCCCGCCATACCCCGTATCCATGACCCGTCACTTACCCACCAACCCGTGCTATTCCCTACATATATCTCACCTTTCCCTGGTGGTGGCGCCTTCACATGCCTTGTAATAATACTCATACTCCTCCTCCATGGGGCCTGTGCCCAAGTGGGGCCGAGTCGGGCTTACTGAGGACTCCAAAGTTCAACCTGGGCACTGTGCCTGGAAAAGGCGAGCCCAGGTCTAGGCCTTTGAGTCGAGCTGGGCCCGAACATCATTAGCTGATCCTCCCGTTGAGACCGTTGAGGCTTCGGGTCTTTCTGGGCCGATTTCTGCTCTGCGAGATGAGACAGAATCACTGTTGCGATACGGTATGGTAAGTGTATGTGTTATTAGACTGCCAACAAATCTAACTTACTTTGGATGATCTCCAGATTCGTATTCTCAGCGAATTTGACCTTGTTAGAAGGCGCAGTGTAAACAGTTAAGATTCAAAAGTAGATCTACTACAAAGTCTAAATAGTGTATCAGTATGATAGGGATTTGGGTCTTGTAGATAGGATAAGAATATAAAAGGAAATGAATTGGTAATACGGGTGGGTATAGGTAAAGCCTGTAGCCTGTCTTCTTGACACTACCCCTCAGACAGAAGGCAAACAAGTTAGAAGTTAAGCCAGAGAAATAGAAAAAACTTGAAAAGAAAATAAACTCCCCTAAAGTCATTACAATGCAAGGACTCGGGCCATAGTCAAAGATGTGGTTGGGTTTGTCGGTTCTGTGGTATTCATCATCATAGTATCAGATGTGTAGTTGCATAGATCAAGGTACCACTGTGGATACTGTCCAGCTTTTCCTCCCCCCTCCTTGAAACAATCCTTGATGAGATGTCCAAGACGCAAGCATTTCAGTGATACGCCGTACAAAATCGCAGTATACATACTTGGATTTTGGTTCATAATATCAGTTTTGACGTTCTTTTAAGGGAATAAGAGGACTAGGGTGAGCCCTGAACTGCTAGTTAATACCTAGCGGGACTAAGAAAACAATGGTACAATAATATTAAGTGCTTACAAATGGAGAAACAACTCATTCTAAGTACTATGATAGATATGTACGAGTTGGGGATTATAATAGCAGACCACCAAATAATAAAGATAGTCTATAAAGGCTTTTGAATCCTATTATAATGACTAGTACTGCTAGCGTAATCCAAAGGGACAGTGAAATGCGAGGTAGCCCCTATTCGTGGGCATAGGAACACATAAGCAGCACAATCCTTGGCTGAAAGGTCGATCGGAGAAGACAGCGCTAAGATCGGACATGTGGACAATCACGCTAGGTCTAGATCTATGTATTGGTAAATCCTGTAGTACTAAGACGGCTTCGAGGGAATCTTAAGTATCTGTAAAAGGTACATGTGGACAAAAGTAGGACAAAGTATATATGTATGGGATCCCAGAGAGTTCAGCTATCCATCGGTACAGAAGGGATAGTGAATGGACACCTCTACACAGAGATATAAGGGACAGAAGCGCTAAGTTGCAGTACATCTGAACGATCGGAATACAACCCAAACAGGTAATGTTATTTCTGGATAAGGATAAATCCGTCAGTAATTGTCTAGCTAGGTGTTGAAAGCATTGAAGGAGGAATAAGTATGCAAACAGGACTGCAGAAGAGCTGGACTCATATGTAGGACTCAGTAGTAGACTGCTGGCAAGACATAGAATGCGAATAAAGCAAGATCAGAGAAAAGGGAAAGGAAAACCAAACGAAATAAAGAAACTACAAGAAAACCCTACACCCCTAGTGTAAGGACGTGTATGAAGGACCTAGCAGTCATAAGTGGAGCATTCTGAGTCATAGATGTGATGCTCGCTAACCAGGATGGTACACGAAAACACCAGATGGCTTACAAAGGGAACTGAAGAAAGTTCCTACGAATATTTAAATAATATTAAACAGTTTCTGTATACCCTAATAAGCAAGTCTTTACTTACGAGGAAATAGGTAAAACTCGCTAGCGGACTTTTCGATTTGTTTTTATATTTTCTCTACATACCTTTTAGTGGACCTCGAAAAGAAATAGGTAACTGTATAGTTGTAGCTGCGAGTAGTATAAAAGGACCAGATATTACGAGTAGCTACCCAAGCCATGTACTGTAGAGTATCGGATCTTGCTAGCAATAGTAGAGGATGTGAAACACGGACTAAAGCTTCTAAACAAACTTAACTGCATTCTCTACGAGTATAAACATTGTGTTGGAGATAATAGAGTTTTAAATTGAACATTTTTGGGGTTATAACTGTGATCTTTGTGTTGACCTTCTGGTCTATTAAGTGTTGATTTTAAGGCAACTGTGGCCTACAAGTGTTTGATTTTTGGGACTCGTTGATCCCCTTGGTGTTAAACTTGTGTTTATTTGTGTCGCGTACTAAGCGCTAACTTCATTGAAAAACCCCAATCAAAAGTACTTATAGTACAAGTAAACTGGGAGTTTGAGTACTCTGACTACTCGGAACACTCGTCTCATTTACATTTGTATATGGTTTTGTGTTTGGGTGCAGTTCCTAGTGCTTAATTACAAAAACCACCTATTATCGGGTTTGTACAGTGCAAGTTTGACTTGGCTGTCATGTTTAGTGCATGTGCAGTGTCCATCCCTGGTATACCAGCAGACACACTCCCATCATCCCTCAAAGTCCTCGCCCATCAAATCAAAGCCTGCTCCACATCCTGAACCATCAAACTCCCCTTCTCATCCTCCAATCATGAAATAACATCCTTGAACTGAGCATTTCCAGACACACAATTCAACATCACAGCAATAATCTGGTAGTTGCTCAGTTGGTTGTTGTGGTTCACTCCTAGTGTGTCGGCAATAGCACAGATCCTTCCCATGATATCAGCTATATCATCCACACCTCCCTTATATCGCAATGCAGCAAATTCCTGAAAGAGTCTCACAGCAGCTCCAACCCCAGAGTCGGCGTAGAGTGAAGCCAGATGAGTCCAGAGGCCATAAGGATCCTCCTCGAAACCTTGGACATGAGTAAGCATATTATCCTCCATGTGCTTCACAATCAACTCTGTCACAGCATCATGTCGGTTCCTCCAAGCCTTGTAAATTTTACTATTAGGACCAGTAGTCAGTCATGAATCCAACCCCAAAACAGTGTCAAGTAGACCAGCAGAGCAAGCAGCAATACGAGTTCGTAACTCCCATGTGGTGTAGTTAACTTCTCTGCAGAGTTTGGTAATCTCGGTCCCAGGCTTTGTCATTGTACAATCCGTTCAGTCAGTCAGTCGGTCAGGATCGGTGACAAGTCAGTCATGAGTCAAGAGTGGATAGAGTGTTGTAGGGAAAGGAATGTGAGAGAAAGATATTGGGTAGCAGCAAGAGATCCACAGAAGACACAGAGGTATTCAAAGCGAGAGGCCCATAACCTGCTAGAAGGCACAGTGTAAACGGTTAAGATTCAAAAGTAGATCTACTACAAAGTCCAAATAGTGTATCGGTATGATAGGGATTTGGGTCTTGTAGATAGGATAAGAATATAAAAGGAAATGAATTGGTAATACGGGTGGGTATAGGTAAAGCCTGTCAGGCCATATCACAGTTTTCATATAAAATTTTATAAAATATGGGAAGGTTGAACCACAAAGATGATTTTGTAAAACGTGTGGATGAACCACAGCCGTTTTGAAAAACCCAGGCCCTTCCACAAAACCAGCAGGTAGTTCCCACGGCTGTTGAGCGCGCCGCACTTCCTTGGTCCATGCGCTGTGGACCTCGTCCATGAGCAGCAGCATTTGCTTGTATCCGCGTCTATCCATTCCCGTTCCGACTGCAGCAAATTCCACCGGGTCAATCGGTTATTTCACGTATCCGTAATTGAGATACACGTGGTAGCACCCCTTCGTGCCCCCTGCAGGCCCCAGCTCGCCTCATCGCTTTTCGGTTGGGTTTTTATTGCTTGCCCTCCAAAAGGCTGCTGCGTTCCTCTCCTGGATACCTATGTCAAATTGCTGCCTTGAAATCAGCATACAATACTTATATCCATTTCCGTGTATGATCGAAATTCTTTCGGCATCCATATACTAATACTATAACCATATGCATATGCTGATTGATGATTCTAACCCAATGATTAAAAGCCTAACAATATTCCGAGAGCAAGAAATTGTGAATTGCAGCTTGTATGACCGAAATTCTTTCGACATCTGTTCACTGATGCTAAATCCCAACTATATCCATACGAAATGGCAATTCTTATGCAATCCTTTACGATTAGCAATCCTGAGAGCAATACATCGTGAATTGACAGTTCATCGCAATCAAATTTGTATGACCAAAATTCCCGTGTATGATCAAAATTCCGGACCCTTTGACGTCCATATACTGATGCCATTTCCATGTGGAATGACAATTTGGATACGTTCCTTTGCAGATTAGTGATTCTGAGAGCAAGAAATGATGGATTGAAGGTCCAGCACAATCAACGTTGCAATTGTATGATTGAAATTCCTTTGACATACATATACTGATGCCATTTCCATTTGGAATGACAATTCCTATATACTCCTTCATAGATTGCAATTCCAAGAGCAAGAAATGGTGAATTGACGGTCCGGCCCAATCAACGTTGTATGATTGAAATTCTCATGTATGACCATAATTCTTCTTTTGTATGACCGAAATTCCTTTCAACATCCATATACTGATGCTGCTTTCACTTGGAATGCGAATTTACTACTCAATGCTTCCTAAATTTCATTTCTAGAGCAAGAAATCACACACACAAGCTCCAGTAAGAGTAGGTGCAGGATAGATGTTCAATGTTCATACAGTGACCTGCACCCGGAGTCTGGATGTAATCATCCACACATACCATATGAGCAAGATTACAATAGAGTGTCGCAAGAGGATGTAAACCATTTAGGAGTATTCCATTTTGATTTCTGATGCTTTCCTTTGAGAGGCTGAAGGGCAAATAAGAATTATGAGGCCTTTAGGCTGAGTTAATTTATGTCGTAGCGACCTCCAGATCTTTTCCACGGGTTCAAACTCCCACTCCTGTTCGTTGGCGCTCATTAGGCGCTCATCTGGAATCACGGTCGAGACCCATCAAAGACCCATGACGTTGTTCACAGCTTCCTCGAACCAACGCGAGGCCTTTCTGTTGACAACCACAACGTCATGCAAACATCATGCTAGCTGGCAGCATGTCGACTCTCTCGTTTTCACTGCCAGTGTCGACAATGTCCACCGCCCTATTCCTCCACTCCTCAAGCTTGCCTTTGCATCGAGTACAAACCTCATAATTCTTGTCTTCAAATCCTCTTTCGTTGTTTTAGCTCTCCTTCTCTCAGCAGCTGCAGTGTAGTCAGGATAAAACTATTTAGGAACCCCTGCACTGGCGGGAACCCCCCTTTACTTATTTGGGAACCCGGTTCCCGTCACATCATGTCACACTAGGTCACATCGAGTCACGATGCGAGGCGCTGGCGAGGATACGCGTACTGTAGGCATAGATTGTAGCGAAAATGTCCATTAATATTAGAAACATGTCTAGATGCACAGAGACACGTAGAATAGGGGAGAAACAGCGTAATGGGTGGTGAAAATTGGTTAAAAGATTATGGAAAAGTACTGATTGTGTCCAAACTACATTAACGCAGGGTTCTGAGGCATAGAAATCAAAACGGGAAGCAGCAGGCACAAAAAGAAATGTCAGTTCAACAACGGCACGCACCTCAGACCACTCTACAAGCCAAAATTCGTACACGGCGCCTCAAAGACCGTATACTCTCACATACTATGCTAAGCTGAGCTCGAAGACCTTGGGAACTTCAATGGAAAGACCAAAATCGCTATGATAATGTGAAGAGCTTACGACTGCGGAGAACGCGTGAGTATGTAGTACTAGGTCCTCGCCAATGGCATCCCGTAGTGAAGGCAACATGCGAGGGGGACGCTGGCACAGAAATTTGGTGTCGGAGACTGTAGAACGACGCCAAAGACGACGACCACTATTTGATCGCGACTCAAGCGTGACAAAGGCGTAACAGACGCTAACTTCGTGTTTGTACCGGGTTCCCGCCAGTGCAGGGGTTCCTAAAGTTTCATCCGCGTAGCCAATATAAGATTAAAATTTTGGCTTTATTGAACAGGCCTCATAGCTTGCCACGCGAAGCGATGGCTTTTTACCCCAGTAGAATATACACTGTGCTTCTGATAATGATATTGAGGTTTGCATGGAATCATGATGCATCTGTGCTCCAAACGTTGCATGCTGAGGATTCTTTCAACACTAATGCATTATAGGAGACCACTGTACACAAAATGAGTGAAGGGTATAAGCGTCGAAATGCTCCGGCCTTCCTGAACCTATCCTGTCCCTACCTCTGCCTTAACAACACCTCTAACTTCAGCATCCCCCCATCAGTAAACTAACAAGTTTATGGAGACGTATAGTAGCGTATAGTAGTGTATAGGGAGTATGGATCCATTCAATCCATACACCTTGAGGATGTATAGAAATCGGGGGTAGGTGTCTTTCTATACCTATGTATAGAAATTTGAAAATATATACCTTTTCGAGCTGTGACGAGCTGGTCCTTCTATACTTCTATACACACCATGTTAAGAAGGAAAATCCTATACCATTACTACTTCAATACATTGGTACAATCATCTAATCAGACATCTGCAACGCGTCGTTCTCGTCAACATCAACCTGGTGTGAATCACGAAGCCGCATGAGCTTCTCAGGTAGATAGTATTCTGCATACGCCGCAATCTCGCTGAACTTCTCGTCGGACAATTTGCTCGTGTAGTGGTTGTAATAGTGAATAACGGTTCCACCGTAGTGCGTCTGGCTGAAGCTGTTAGGACCATTGCGTGCAGCTTGCCTTGCAGTCTTCTCTGCCTGGGGTTTGTGACCGTCCTTCCACATAATCAATGCACGTTTGATCTAAAAAGCATGAAGTGAGACACCAGAAATAAAAATAGAAGAAGTTACGCACTGCAGCGGCACTCAAAGCTAGTGCACCCGCCGGAAAACCGAAATAGATATGACTTGGACTGTCTCTAACTTTGCCGAGATACCAGGCGAAGGTCTGTGAGATGACTTCACTCTTAAAGAGGCCCTTTTTCTGCAAACCGGGAAAGAGGGACAGTTAGTAAAACTTGGACGAAAAACCAAAACACGCACGTTGCTTGGATCTTCATACAACACTGCCATCCCATCCATCTGCTCAGCAACCCAAGCCTTTACATCTTCATCGCTTGCATCATTTGAAAGCTTGTCGGTCATCTTCTCTTCCACGAAACCGAGACCTTTCTTGGCCAAGTCGCTTCGAAATGATGAGAGAGCCGCTGAAGTCTGTAATGTAGAAAAAGTTAATTAGTAGCACAAAGATGACAATGGTAATAATCACACACCACGGCAGTGATAGCAGGATGGTCAGCTCGGTTTTTGGTAGTTCCATCTTCATCTTGATATTGGGCAGGGAGATGTGAAAACCAGTGTGTTTGTCGCTCTCAGATCCCAGTCAGTTGCATTTAATATTCGGCTTAGGTCCATATTGTGCGCACAGAACCTGTAGACGTTTGAATGTCAAATATACATAAATGAGTAAAGCTAAATGTAAGGCTAACTAGGACCTGCAGGCTAGATTTTTGCAAAAGCGGCACAAAGACTTTGTTTTTGAGGGGCGGGGGAAAGCAGCGCAACGACGGTTATGAGCCTATTAAATACTATGGCCCAATGCCATCAATTTGGACGCTTAACATAGCCCCGAACGTCACGTTGCGCAGCATAGAGTGAAATTGGAAATCAAAATCAAAATAAGGTTTGCGAGATTGGTACTTACTTCAGTGTCTATGTGTTCAAACAGGTAATGATTCTGACTCACATGCTCTACAACCATTCAGAATGGTGACAAAATGAAATGAATCATGGGCGATGGTTCAACAACTCATAAGTTGTATATTTAAGATAGCCCCGAACATCAGGGTGCGAGGTCCGCATATCGTGGAGTCAAATTGAAATTATATTCAAAATAAACATACTGCCGTTGATCGCTGAGTCGGACACACAAGGAAGCCGGACCAAACGAATAGCTCGCCCAGTTGTCCACCGTTCCTCAAGGTCTTGGGCTCTTTTTAAAGCTATTTTGTGGTACTATTGGAAAGGCAACCAATATATTCTCTGCTAAAGATACAGAATGAGCATTATCCAAGTATATGTCCCAAAGCATGTGAATGATCATTTGCAGCAATATATTGTGATTTTGAGCTTAGCCCTCGTCATTCAGACGTTCCATGGCTATGATTTTGTGATGAAGGGGTCAGCAGAAGGGCTCTGAGAGGCTCGAGCACAAAACTTTGACTAGATATGCCCTGCCAGCTTCCTCTACGCGTTCTGTCCGAGTTCTATGTGAATCTGGGCAGTTCATATATTGGCTATAAAATATTCTTACGCATTGACATCTTTGGGACAATGGTGAAAAAGCTATTTGGACAGCTAGCTATGGTCCATAGCTTGCTAACGGTATTGAGGGCAAGGAAAAAGACCAAGATTTGACTTGTACACAGCCGGATTACGGATCCGTGTCCAACTAGCCAATTCAATGCAGTAGTACTTACAGTAGTCACTATGCCTTCAACTATGCTTAGATTCCAACTTACATGTTCTGTAGCCATGCAGAACAGTGATGAAATGTGAAAGGAGTTGTGATCGACAGTTCACAACTCACAGACGAGGTCAACGACGTGTCCTGATCCAGCTCGAGACTGAAGATCTGCGTGCCTGAGGTGGAGCTCGGCTAAATGTACGACACGGCGGTGGCACGCTGAGGCGACACAGTAAATTCTCGCCACCGAGGTGGTTATAGAGAAGAAAGCCTGGCAATTCATCAGTATAAGTAATTCTATAAATCCACCTACTCAAAGTAAGCTATGATCTTTTTAGACATCCAGATATCTTCACTTGATTGCAGTGCTAGCAAACTTCAAGAAATCTGGAACTACAGGAGTATACTCAATTTATCAGAGTAAGTTAGAAATTTCAAATCACAAGATTCAATATATGGCCATTTGTTTACTAGGACTTGCTGTGCTTATAGAATCCAAGAGACAGTAGGTACTTAGTAGCCTTAGCATATGTATATGTCTCAGTGTCCTAACAGAAATCTAGAATCAAATGCCTTTGGACAAGCTGCTCCAGCTGGTATGAACTTTTTATGCATCTCTTCCATAGAACTCCAATAACTAATGTGTACTTATTGTAGATTCTGATGATTCAGATATACTTCTATTCTCCTTTCTGCCTGATGAGAGTTTCAGTGAACCAAGAGTGATGGAAGAGAACTTTCAAGACGAAGATTCACCTAATACTGAGACAAGAAAGGAGAAATGTGCTGTCTGTATGGAGAAAGGCTATTCAGGCTTGGATTGCCCTAGTGTAAGCTGCAGTAGATGTAGGTATGCAAATACTCAATAAAATTACATGACTATTGCTTTTGCTTTTTTGTATTATGCTCACAGATTGTCATGTCTGTCTATATTTGAAGCTATGGAAATATCAGCCAATGTAGCTTACTTTTGATAAATTTGATCAAACAAATAAAATACTTGTGCAACCGCCCAGTGCATACACATATAAGTAAAAAAGAATCAACTATTACTAGTAAGTCTTGAACCCGAGACCTCACGAAATCCTAATTAAGTAAGAAATGTGGACAACAAAACAGCTGAGCCAAAGTAACCATGGTAAACACTGCCGACGCGCAATCAAGATGTGACCAGGCAATTTTTGAAAAAAAGATTTTTATTCCAGACAAGCGTGCCGTCGCTTCCCTCAGGCTTCCTGGTAGCTGGGAGGGCGACAGAGGAAGAGGTGCCAGGCAAACAACTGTAAATACTTTTCTTAAAAGGGAAATGAAAAGGCGCCAAAGTTTATAAAGTGTTTGACATGAGCCTAGAGCCGTTGCAACGATGCTTTTCCTAGTAGTCTTCGCTAGCTTGCGCCAGATATATTAGTACTATTGACTATTTCAAATCAATCGCAGCGAGGGAAATGTGGGCCAGAGCCTATTGTCCACCACATGCGAGGCCTATTGTTGTCCGAACTGGGTTCAGCTTTTCGACCCTCTGGCCCCACTTTTCGTCCGAACTGGTGACCGGCCTCATCATCCATTATCAGGGGTCCTCTCTAGGCTCATGTTAGTGTTGCGCTGAGTTGAGCTCGAGCTCAGCTCATGACCATATATGGAAGGTCCCATCAGTCGCATCAATTCGGCATTTGATTATGACGTACTCAGGGTCCCAGGGACTAATAACTATTCCTCTGCCTCGGATAGGGGCTGAAGACATCTGCTCCTCCTCCTCATACCTCTTCGTCCCTCGTCTTCGCAACCACTAGCCAAAATAGCTATCTGTTCCATGTGGTGATGCTCGGAGATAATATATGAGCTTTGACGCCCATTGATACAGGTCCGAATATTTAAGCTCAAGGTTTTGGGGGCCTTGTGTCTTTTCTCGAATCTTTTTTGACTTTCCTTCGATGAGTGGGCCCTATCACCCAATTTATGAGTTGTGGTCAGCAATTCGTAATTTTGATCTGTAGGCTATTTTAGACTGTAAAACCCAATATACATACATTTTGAGGCTTAGTGGTAGACCTGAACGCCTGCAGACGGCGGGTGAGTAGAGGAACTGGCGGCATCCTTCCTAATGCGGATATTTGTCAGCGAGCTCGAGTCCGCTCGAGCTTGGCCCTTGCTCGGCTCAGCGCAACACTAGTTCATGTCTAATATAGAGGCAGCCAGGAACCGACATCCTTACTAAGCAGCTTACATAATGTGGGAAAGCGCCAAATCTGCCTGGCTCCAAAATATTTTTTTTGTCTCGACAATAAACAGAGCGCCGGCTGAGCCAAGGGGGAGGCGGGCCGAATATCAGGCACATCGGGTAGGGGGGGAGGGGGGGGGTCCAACCTCGGGAAAAATTTTTCTGACCGCACCTAAAATAGGGTGCTTTGAGCTTGTTTTCGGCTAATCACCTACAGCTGTAAAGTGTCAAGACTTTTCCACTTTGTCTTGGCTACTTATTCCACAAGAAGTTGCAAAATATGCAACACATACTTGTCATGAGTGGAGTTGAGGTAAGCCTGGACATCTTGTCTCTTTTTGGCAGGATTAAGCTAGGGTTAGGGCTTATGATATCTTATCTCTGTATCATGTGACCACAGATATACCATATAAGGTAGGTGGAGGGAGGGGTCTAGCGAGGTCACTAAAAAATTTTCTGAGTGGATGTAAAAAAATTTTTAGCCACCTCCCCCTTGGGCTGAGCTATAGCTAAGCCTGGAGCTTGTGGTGCACACTTACATGGACACAGCTCTGGAACAAGGCTGTATTTCTGTATAGCACAGTAATGACAGGTAGAGCCTCAGGGTTCTCAATACTTAGTGAACTTCCATATTTTATGATGAGATCAGAGCCTTTCTGCATGGTAGCAGGTGTTGGACCGACTCAGACGAAGTTCCATTTTGAGCTACTGTATGGATTAATAAGCTTAATAAGTGCACAGCCACATGCCAAACCTGAGAGGTCAAAAAACCAAAAACTGCTGCAAACGCTAAAAGAACACTTTTTGAGGTCACAGAAAAGGTCGGAAATTTTTTTGTTAAAACTTGAGAGTAAAGTAAGATATCACATTTCTGCTCAATAGGAATTGAAGTACATGGTTCTAGCTACAACTCCTATTGAGCAGAATCATGGAAAAGGGATGTGGGACGGAGGAGAAGCGGTCGTCGTTATCGACTTGCCGAGCTTACATAAGAGGTGTCAGTTCCTGGCTGCCTCTATCTTATTGTCTTTTTGGTGTGCCGGCATGGTAGTGACTGAATTGCATGTGAACTTGCTCGTAATAAAGCCACTCGTTATCCGAATGTAGGTCATCTGTCCCTATGAACGGAAGAACATGATCGCCGTGCACTATTTATGCGCTAGTGGTTCGTTCTACATGTTGCGATGACATTTCATACTTAAATAGCAGACATACGCCCAGTCTCGCCCCAGAACCTAACAAATTGATTCTTCTCCTCCTCCATCCACTCTTCCCCACTGCGACATGAGCGAAACACAGGCATTTGGATTCAGTGGCTGTTACGCATTCGCCGCGGATAGCATCACTGTAAAGCGAGTCAATGGCCCCAAGATAACCATGGGAAACATGAAGCCCAAAGGTTAGAATTAGACTCTGCATGCTTCTGAACGAGTTCATCAACTTGCCTCTTCTTACAGCACGCCAGACCGGATTCTTCACTGAAGCAGCGGAGTTCGTGAATAAGCTAAAAAAGGGCGACAAAGTTAAAACTCATACTAGCCTACTAGCTCGCCAGGGTGCGCAGTGTAATTGTGATCTTCCAAGCAATGTTTACTGATGCTCGACATCTTTTGGACAGACATCTTCTATCAGAACTGTGATCATTTTGCTGTCAGAGACTTGGAAGTTGCCAATCTTGACTATGAGGTCGAATTCGCTGAGGATACGAGTCCGGAGATCGTCCAAAGTAAGTTCGATTCGTTGGCAGTCTAATAACACATACACTTACCATACCGTATCGCAACAGTGATTCTGTCTCATCTCGCAGAGCAGAAATCGGCCCAGAAAGACCCGAAGCCTCAACGGTCTCAACGTGAGGATCAGCTAATGATGTTCGGGCCCGGCTCGACTCAAAGGCCTAGATTTGGGCTCGCCTTTGCCAGGCGTGGTGCTGTTCAACGTGAGGATCAGCTAATGATGTTCGGGCCCGGCTCGACTCAAAGGCCTAGATTTGGGCTCGCCTTTGCCAGGCGTGGTGCTGTTAGAAGTCCAGGTCGAACTTTGGAGCCCTCAGTAAACCCGACTCGGCCCTGCTTGGGCACAGGCCCCGTGGAGGAGTATGAGTATTATTACAAGGCATGTGAAGGCACCTCCACCAGGGAAAGGTGAAATATATGTAGGGAATAGCACGGGTTGGCGGGTAAGTGACGGGTCGCGGATACGGGGTATGGCGGGGACGGGGACGGGTTAGCTTATTCATCCCGCTCCAAACCCGCGACCCGCCTGATGGATGCTGGAAGGCCGCCGCCAGCACAATTTTGGAGTTATCTAAACTGTATAATTATTTAGGCTCGTAGATAGATCTAAACAAGACATACCGGAGATATGGATGCACACAAAAAATCCTTCAGTTTACGAATACGAGGACGGGTACACTGTACCAGTACTGGACCCGTAAAAAATACGGGCGTACCAGTATTATACTGGACAGTGCGGGGCCCTAGCTTTATACCATTAGTGATGTGCGGGCCGGGCTTGGGCTCGAAGCCCCGGCTCAGACTAGGATGATGTCATAGCTCAAAAAGTCGCAATTGAAGTGTTGGATTAGTCTGAAGTTAAGTTTGTGTGATAGCCACTGACCTACATTAAGCATTTACTGACCCAAACCCAACATTATTGATGCCAACAAGTTGTGGATAGCAGCTGGGGATGACCCAGAAAGATGGTTAGACGTCGAGCAACTGTAAAATTGTGTGAGAACTTGGTGAGAATGTCTGCAAAAAGAAATTTCAACTATTTATTGACAATTTTTATTGGTCAGTAACAGGTCACTAAGTGTCGCTGAAAGCCCGGGCCCGAGCCCTCAGGCCCTCAGGCCCTCCTCAAAGGCCGGGCTGGGCTTGGGCTTTTAGGGCTGGGCTTGGGCCGGCCTAGGGCTTCGAGCCCAAGCCCGCACATTACTATATACCATAGCATCCACTTCACTGAACTCAACGTACATGGATATAGTCTAATGAAGCTAGCAGCGACAAGATGTATGTACTGAAGTATAAGTATATACCCGTAACCGGTCCTTGTCGTACCTCTGCGACACGGCGCAGCTTGCTTTGACTTTGACCCGGTAAGTTCTGCATCTTAAGAGTTGACCTTGAACGATCCTGGAGTTCGAAGGCGGATTTTTGCGTCGTTTCGTCGGTTTTCTGTAGTCGTTCTGTAGCTTATAATATTATTCTTAATTTCTCCTAGAGTTTATATCGGTTAAGTTTCCATATGCATAGACCTGGCGCTCTGGCCCGTGGTGGAGATTCACTGACTTCTCACTGGAGATTGCCAACTTGTTGAATGCCTATTGTTGATCGTCCATGGGTTTTTCAACGGGTATGAGAAATCTGCAGACACCCAGTGCAGACACCCTGCAGACACCCTGCAGACATCCCTATCACCACCACTAACTCATTCATTGTTAAAATCATTGTTTTTGTTAAGTTCTACTATGTAGTATGAATAATAGGAATGATGGCTGTTCGTGCATGTACATAAGCTTGGACATATGAATTACAATTTTTTTTTCTGACTAGTTTTTTTGGAGAGTGACCTTTGTAAGGCTATACAGGAAAAGATGGAAGCAAAAGAAACAGCAAAGCAAGTAGAGAAGGAGAAGAATAGGCCTCCCAGACCCAGACCAAAGCCATTTACCAAAGAGAAAGGCTTAAACAGGTCAACCATGGCTGTTCATGAAGCTGGGCTTCTAAAGGAAGAAATCACTACCAATCAAGCAGAAACTCGCCAGCCACAGCATTCAGCTGGGTCTAAGCGCAGATGTCATGCAGAAAAGAGAAGTGAAGAGACAGAGGATGGAAAGTAGTATAAGAAAACACGCAGGCAGAGAAAATAGTCTCTTTACAGAAATTGGCTATTGCTAGTTAATCTTTGAATCAAATCCGTTAATGTCCAATTCTAGGCAGAAGTCTTGTATCTGACACTCCCATTTTGCTTTCTTAGGGTGTCTGCATGGGTGTCTGTAGGGTGTCTGCAGGGTGTCCGCAGGGTATCTGCACATGCACAGCCACATGCAGACACCCTGCAGACACCCTGCAGACACCCTTCCCAGAAATTACAAATGAGTACAAATTATCTTGAAGCTATTACAATGTATTATCTTGTAGAAACATGCTAAGACATGAGCCAAATACTAACAATTGTTTGATATTCAAAGATGAGTAGTGCAAATGCTGGCAGCAAGCATTTCAAGGCACTGTGAGACCTTTTGAGTGTCCTTGCTGTACAATTTCACACTGAGATACACTCATGAGAATGTAGAACTCTTCCCCTGATATCCTGAATAGAGAAAATCTGTAGGAATGTATCAGGAAAAAATCTGTGGCTGTGCTTATACTCCTTTTTTGAAGATTTTTACACTTCGTGTACAGCAGATACACAACTTGGAAAGCATCTGGAAGCTTAAATATATATATGGCATGGTACATACAGTCTTATACAGTAATTTACAACATTATCCGAAGGGTGTCTGCACGGGGTGTCTGCAGATTTACCTATACCGGTTTTTCAAATATACGACTAACTTGGTACTTGTACATATAGCTACATACAATCCCGTCATCTTAGTACGATTTCGAAGAATTAAGGATTAACCAACAAAAGCCCTCCATCCACAGGCATAATTATCCCATTCACAAATTCACCAGCGAGGGAGGACAAGAAAACGGCTGCTGATCCTATTTCCAATTGCCTGTAAAGACACAGATGCAAAGTCAGTCATTGATATCCTTATTGCGTATCGTATGGACACCCTCGGATCCGGATCCGGATCGACTCACCTCCCTGGCCTGAGGGGAGGCGCTGGATTAAAGAACCCAGGCATGGGTTCCATAGCTACATCAGCCAACTCTCGTGCGAGTTCGGATGGGAAGATACCAGGAGCGATGCAATTCACACGGATGGGAATCTTTTGCAGTGCGAATTGTGTGGCGAGCATTCCAGTGAGGTGGTTGACGCCGGCTTTGCTGACTGGATAGGCGATCTAAAAAGGAAAGGGGATCAGAGTCGATATTTTGAGGGTTGCTTGAGGACTTACCAACCCTGATGTGACCTTTATAGTACCACCAACACTAGAGATAATAATGACACTAGACGTTTCTCCCTCTCTTGTACGTGTTCCTCGTTCAAGAAGAGAAAGAAAGCCCATAGTAGTGAAATAAGGACCAGCAGTGTTGGTTTTAAAAACGTCGGTCCATTGTTCGAAGGAGTCTTGTTCGAAGAGTGCTTCTCCGATCTTGGTGCCGTCAGGCGCCGGTTTACCGAAAAAAAGCTCGGATCTGAAGCCTCCGATTCCTGCACTGTGAAGACAATGAAGACAATGAGTGAATCGACGGTTTAACGGATAGAATGAATTCGAATGGGGGCCGGGATAGCGCACGATACTCAGTTATGTACTTACTTGTTCACTAGAATGTCTAGTTTCCCTTCAGCTTCATCGATGACTTTCACCCCATTGGCGATCGACTGTTTGTCAGAAACGTCCATCTGTAATCTGGGGGAATGTACAACATGTAAGTCTCTACATCGAAGGAAGGAATCATAGTATAGGTAAAGGACTTACGGGAAAAGTCCTGTCTCGGCGGCAGTCTTCTGTAAAACTTCCAGACGTCTTCCAGTGATGTAAACCTTGGCTCCGTTTTTGGAGAGTTCCTTTGCGATCATTAGGCCTCTGTCATGCATGCGAGGGGTTATCAGCGAAAAGGAAATGATACCGAGAGGTACCTAGAGGTTCAGCCACGCCCGTACTCACATTCCTGTTCCGCCACCGGTAACGAGAGCAATTTTGCCTTGCAAGTCGAGAGCCTGAGTGGACATTTTGGACATTTTGTTGATTTAGGGAGTTTCGAGTGTCTGTGGCTAAGATGTAAAATTCTAGTGGATGTGTCCAGCTTTTATACTCCGAATCCGAGTCTGAGTTCATAATGCTATTAGTGAATAATGGATAGAAAAGAAAACTTGATAGGAATCAGGATCGGAAGCCGTTCCACCTCTGATTCGTCTGAGACGACGTAGTAAGCCTTATTCCTTGGTAAGTCTACTAACTTGAAAGAAGTCGTCACCGTTCGGCATATTGGAGACATAGAATGGTGAGCCATACAAAGAATTCTAATTCTCCGAGTCAACCGCTAAATCGCTGAACCTTCTGCTTTGGCCAGCTGATTCATATGATACGAGTTTCAATAGGCTTGAGTGAGCCCGCGTATCAAGGAATACGAAGATGCTTCGCCGAGGAATGGTTTTAATGGATGAATGGTCATAGTTGGCGAACGGGGTAGTTTGGAAACAAAAGGTTTTCGTGCTTCAGCAATTTATCGGAAGCGATCCGAACCAATCAGATTGCTTGCTGAGGCTTCAGAAATTCATCGGAAGCGATCCGAGCCAATCGGATTGCTTGCCGAGGCTTCAAGAAATTTAAAGTTTTCGAGTCCGTTTCCGAGTACCAAGTTCCAGAAGTTTCCTAAATAACGTCTAGCCACGGGATATTTGTTAGTGCTGGGTGTGCTTGTTCTAGACAGAAAACCAAAATGGGAATGAATATTTGCGAGGAATGGCAACAGAATAGTATCACGATCAGCTTCAGCTTTGGAGTATTTTTTACCCGCAACGGGATGGGCACAAAATGAAAAGGTAACGCTCAGAGAGCTGTATCGCAAATGATGGGTGAAGATCATTGGGGGAGGAGGAGGAGGAGAAGGAGGAGGAGTTACGAGGCCTCTTAAAAGCCGAGCTAACTTATGTCGACCTCGCAATTCAGTAGCAAAATTTTACCACAGCCTCAAACTCCTACCCCTTTTCATTGCCACTCAAGCTAACATTGCGACTAGACGTCATTAAACGTGTGTTTCCTTCTATAAATAAATCTTCCCTGTTTGCATTGTGTCTCATTCTCAATACCACTTACACTATCTCTATCCTCTTCAATTTACAGGGCCTTTTAAAGCCTTAACTTAGGTTGACTTCAGAAAAGTTTTCAGACTGGGGAGGCCCCTTTTCATCCCTTCCCGACAACTGAGAACTGGTCTTGAATCCTATGACTGTTCACATTTTTGTTGATGTCACTGACAGCTTCACTGTGACAATTCACTGCCCAGTCAACTCTGTTCAGTGTCAACGTCAATGGTGCTCATCTTCAGTTAAGTCTTGTTCCTTCCCTTCATCTCTTATAAGAATGTATAATGTATGTACGAGGGACATGTGGGCCAATGTTGTGCATATATGAGTCGATGGCTACTAACGGGCCAGCTAACAGGCCTGCCGAGTCCATAGATCACCCTTTGCTTAGTGAAGGGCAATCTGCGTTCAATCACATGATATGAAAATCGAACCTTGGCCTTCCCGCATGCAGTACTATATGTCACCGCAATGGTTATCTGGTGCCTCTATGTTCCTTATTACACATCCAAAAAAGGCTGAATGCTGCACCCCTGAGTCTTCATTTTCTGGCTTTCCAAACCTACTGGCCAACTACTGACAAGCCACCAACAATGGTATCCATTTGTGAAACACGACGTGGGGGGGTGCGGTGGCGTAGTGGTCCACTGTCCCTGTTCAACATGTGGCAGTGAGGGTTCAACATCCTTAAGACACTGGTTCAATCCTTGATGGATCCCCCAACCCCTGTGAGTTAACACCCTAGACAAGTCTAGACTCTAATGGCATTCCTTCTTCTCCCTCTCCTTCCTCTCGCACCCTGGCCCACCTCCCCATCCAACAGCAACTACTTTGCAGCTATTTTCCGTTTTCCGTTGCCTTCCTTTCCATCACTGTACCACACCCCTTCCCCAATTACACCATCTTCCTTGTCGTCCCCTTCCCTGTAATCATTGTACTTGATTCAATCCTCTCCGAGTTTCCACAACTGAAGAAGCATCCACCAATGGTAATCTTTGACTCCATGACGAGATCTTCCTAGAGCAACTTTAGTTCAAAGAAGAACTCTTGTCTGAACATGCTATCCCTTCTATTAATGACTGTCACGAATCACCGCCGATCTATTCATTTCTTATCTCCATGGACTATTAATCATTTCTCTCACCATCATCTTCTCTGTCTACAGTTACCATCACTTGATCTAATATGTACATCATTTATCTCCTCTGATTCCTATCTCCATGGACATTCTCACTTATTCACTTATTCTCAATTCACTTCTTTTACATATATACCAAAGGACTTGTAGTTAGTTCTTTAGTCTGTTCACTTCGTCTCCACTCCACTCTCAGTACAGTGCAGTGTCGAGTATAGTCAGCTACTCATCGTCTACTCGTCTCTACTATCTCTCTATTCTTGTTCTCTCTTTCTCTCTCTCTCTTCTTACATCGCCTCGTTTGTAAACCCGTCAATCTATTTGATTCATTGTGTGACTTGGGTGGTCATTGCTAAGTGACAAACGTTCTTGACACTTGAACAGACTCTCTTACACCCACCTCACAAACAGACCTTACAACCCACTACGAATCCTTCCGTCTTACTAGACTTTCCTATTCCCCATCTTTCCCCTATGGTGCCCCCAAGCCCATCATCTCTACCCTGTGTGAGGAGCCTCACAGGTTGGCCAGCGTGAACAAGCTCAAGGAGTTGTTACACAAAGTCATCCCCCGTCTACACAGTTTCGAGACATAAAACCAAACTCACCGATTCGAGTAGGGTGGTCGACCGACTCTGTAATTGAAATCCTAAAATCATACACACTGGCTCTCAACTTCGAACCATTCCTGAACAACCTACGAATCCGACCCCCTCCGGAATACTACTTCAGGATTGAAGATTCAGACCCAAACAGCTTCAAAAACTATTCTCAACAGGCTGAAGACGCAGTATGAAAACACGCTGTTGCATTTGACAACCATTGGATTAAACTGAACAAGAGAATGTGGGCCAAATGTGAAGCAACTGTCTTTGAATACCTCCAAATAAAGATATCTCCTGAGAACGCATCCCCACGTTACGTGGCAATCATAGACACCCGTTATTTCATCCAACTTGGAAACACTATTATCCCCAGTTGGTTCAGTCACGACGACTACGAGGACTGTGACATCTTGGAATATTGCCTGGAGGAACACGAAGAATACCTCCACACTCGAACACCCAGAATAAACTACTACAATCGACGAGACGACTATTGGGAAGACGTCCCCGAAGATCAGTGGGACCACCTGTTTTCAGAATCTGAAGACACCAACTAGTGCATGTTCAGAAGCGGAATTCCTAGAGTAACCCGATCACGATCATGTATCGCCTCACAAGCTCCCAGTCGTACCTCCTCACCTCACATTCCCCTTACCTGTATCTGCCGACCCCACACATATTATCTTCGAGTTCAACAGGATTGTCATCTCGCAGCTAATAATCATTGGGACGCCTGTCTAAACAACCCGTGTCCAAACCGATTCTCCATACACAACCGAGTACTTACACAAGCGGAACTAGAACGCGGTCTCAGACCCATTTTATCACCTGGACAATACATTGCATCAGAACCTGCACCCGAATCCGAACTACCACCCCCTCCAACTGAACCACAAACTCCCCTTAAAAGAACCCCATCCGATAGTACCCCCAGTGCAATCCAAGAACCCATATCCATCCATCCACAACGACCTACAATCGATTTTCAGACTCTCTATTCTTCCCTCGGAATGTCTGAACATAACAAACCCACCTCAGCAACCACCGCCACAGGAGGAACAAATAGACCTCCCGCAGGAACCCCTTCAGACAAAGAAGACCTTGCTATCTCTCCTAATATAACCACAAAGGAAAGAGGGGCTAAACCAGAGAAGTTTGCAGGAGAATGAAACTTAGCAAAGGATTGGTTAGCTGAGTTTAGCAACTATCTTCGACTCAATGAGAGGGTGTATCCTACGGAGGATGAGAAAATATCACTATTCCTCACTCTCTTCACAGGAGAAGAAGCAGGACGATGGGCTCACGATATGATGGTGAAGATCTACGAAGAAGACGACGACTATAGTGATAGTGACGAAGACTTGTTTAGTGGAGACGAGGGCTTGTCACAAGGATCTAAGAGGAAGAAAAAGTCATGGACCCTATGAGAAGTAAAACAGGAGTTTCTACACGACTTTAAACCAACATCCTGGGAATCTCAGGCACAAGCAAAGATAGAAACCATATAGATGGAGGGAGCTTTAGTGGATATAGATAAGTACAACTCCCAATTCAAATTATACGCTAAAGATACTGGCTATAATGACAAGGGATTAATGAAGTACTATCGAAAAGGACTCCCGAAAGGATTGGTAGACTGAATCTCCTATCTACCATCTCAACCCAAAAACCTTGCAGCACTACAGAAGGCCATGGTCAAACAACATATGATCTGGGTGGAAAGACAAATGGAGAAAGCCTTATGGAGCAAACAACAAGGGGAAGGAGGGCAACAGACCAAGGGATCACAGAATGCAGGAGGCAGTCGAATGAGGAGCATGGAAGTAAATGCCTTCCAAAGTCATACCCCAGGTGCATCTTCGAGTACTAAATACCCACCTAAACTGACAAACGAAGAAAGGGAAAAGATGAAAAAGGAAGGACGATGTTTCAGCTGTCGCGAAAAGGGACACACCACATAGAACCCCAGGTCCACCACAACAAATCCCAACAACACGGCCTGGAAACCTTCGATCAGAACGACTACAGCCATCACAGAACCATTGCCTCCCGAGACAAACACTACGATGAAGGATATTGCGGAATTCACTGCCAAAATCAGGTCACTATCAGGAGAAGAGAAGGAGAAGGCAGCAGGATACCTAAAGGACCTTGTAACACAAACAGATTTTTGAATACCTCCCCTGTCACATCATCAGGAGGAGGAGTATGGACATATATACCAGTAAAAAATAGGCAATACACAAGCCTTATACCCCATCTAAGCTAAGAATCATGGCAATCACTTGAAATCGACAGATTCCCTCAATAGAATTGAAAACGGAATTAATCGGTAATAGGCTGTTTCTCTAGTAAGTGCTCTTAGCACACAGAACACAACCAGAAAAACCTATATAGTTTGTTTTGCGAGTGTATCTAGTAAGTAGAATACTCTTCAATTTAGTCCACAGTTTAGAGATCTTTTGGGGGATTCTTGTAAAGGGTTGCATGAAGGCACACACACAATATCAATTCAACCAGTTCAATTCTATTTGAAGGCGCCAATGCCTTAGACACAGTTTCCAAGTCTCGAGGACACAAGTTATAAACACAAAACAATCAACAAATATATTCAACACTGATTTAACCAACACTGTATGTTTAGACTCCACGCGAGTATGATAAGTTTGTTTAGAAGCTCTTGTCCATGTTTCACAGTCTCTACCGCTAAATAGGGAGAATCCTGATACTCTACAGTCCATTGCTTGGGTATCTACTAGTAATACCTGGTCCTTTTATACTACCTGTAGCTACAACTATACAGTTTTACATTTCTTTTCAACGTCTGCTAAAATATATCAAAGAAAGCAGAAAATCTACTCTAACTGCTAGTCCGTGAGAGTAGTAACTACTGGATCTAGTAGGTACCTTCTAATTAGGGTATACAGGAAACTTGAATATTATCTAATTTTCGTAGTAGGGATTTCTCTGTCCCTTGCTCCACTCTCTTTACTAGTAGGGTACTCTCTGATACTGGCAGCTGTAGCCTACCTGACTCAGATGGCTCCACTTATGACTACACTTCAGAATACCGCTAATCCTGTGGGTTTAGGGTATCCTCGTATCTAGTCTCCTCCTTTTGTTCTCTATAGTTTTGAACGTATACTTATTCCTTTACACCGCTAGTTAAACTTGTACACCGCTAATCCGAGTCCAGCTCTTCAATAGTAATGCTCAAGCCTTACGAACTAGCATAGTATAGCAAAGGATAGTACTGCACTTATCTTTAAGATGCCAATCCGTAATGATCTCGGTAAGTACTGCTTTCGGTAATACTTATGCCCGAATCAGTAATCCCTCTACTTTGTACCTTATTACGTTAGTGAACTTCGCAACACTTTAGATACTTAGTATCGTTACCGCTAGTTCATCCCCTTTGTACCATCTGAAAGCTATGGTTTCTAGCTTTCTATCGATATAAATATTGTGCCAGTTTGCTATTCTAATCATCTGTAGATGTGCACTGCAAGTTTGTATATATCTGGGTTAGAATCCTGTATATCCGAATTCTCTGATGGTGACGTGTCCTTTCGGATCTAGCAGTCTAAGCCTTCGATCTGGGTTTGTAATGCCAACGCGTACCCGTGAATAGGGGCATTTCTCCTCCTTCTCTATCCCTTGAGTCGTACTAGCGGTATTAGGCTGCTATAGCAGGTTTGGTAAGTCTTTGTAGACTTTGTAGTTAGGTGGGTCTGCTACTATAGCTGTATCCCCTAGTATGTATCTGTTATAATACTTTGAACAAGTCTTATTTCTTATCCGTAAGTATTGACCATTAACATCCCTTAGGTTATACACCTAATTCCTAGTACTTTGACTAGCAGTTCAGGACTCACTCTAGTCCTTATTATCCATTTAAGAGTAACTTAAACATGTATTAGCGCTATTTTTGGGTTATTTACCGTGAATTTGTATGGCATATCATCGGTAAAATAACTGGACGAAAAATCAACGCAATTGCTCTGCTGGACAGCGGAGCGGAAGGGGTTATTATCAACAACACCTTCGCTCAAAAACACCACCTTAATCGAATCCCCATAGAAAAATCCTTCCCAGTACAAAATGTTGATGGATCTGAAAATGTTATGGGATGGGTGACACATTACACCATCCAAAAGTTACGGATCTATACACAAGATCGAAAGTCATATCACGAAGAAACTGCCGAATTTTATATTACGGACATCGGCAAACACAATATCATTCTAGGAACCGATTGGCTAGAACACCACAACCCAGAAATCGATTGGGCGGCCTCAGAAGTTAACCTGACACGCTGTGTTGATACCTGCATACTGGAAAAACCACCAGTAAAAATCAAAGCTAAGTCGAATACACATCCCACGAAACCAAAACAACCTGAAGTAGTTGATCCTAGAATGCACCATCGAGAATACCAAGTGTTATACAAAGAACCCACAGGACCCTGGAAACCGGTGGCACAGCCAAAGGTAGCAGGTCAATGCCGAAGATTGCGATCTCAAAACACCCATCCAAAACAAATCGAATCGGGAGAACTACAAACTTCCGAAGATACAACTGGACAGTGGAACGTCCCACACCAATGGAGTCAACTAGCCATGGAATACATTGATACTCCAAAGGATCAAGATGAAGAACTATCGAAAATCAAGCTGAGTATCCAAGCAGCTTTTACAAAGGCACAACAGATTGCTGAAGACAAGTCAACAACAGACCAACCGACATCACTAGAAGAGCGAATCCCCAAACAATATCACAGTTACTTGTCAGTATTCGATAAGGAAACCTCGGAACGCTTACCCCAATGAAGTAGCTGGGATCATGCAATTGAACTACAAGAGGATTTTCAACCACGAATGTGCAAAACATATCCTCTCTCGCCAAATGAGCAAATCGAGTTAGATTCCTTCTTAAACAAAAACCTCGACAAAGGATACATTAAACCATCAAAGTCACCTATGGCGAGTCCTTTCTTCTTCGTTAAAAAGAAAGACGGAAAACTATGACCAGTAAAAGACTACAGAGAACTCAATAAGGGTACCGTAAAAAACACATATCCCTTACCTCTTATCCCAGAACTGATCGACAAACTCAAAAACGCCCACATATTCACCAAGATCGATCTACAATGGGGATACAATAACATCCGAATCAAGGAAGGAGATGAATGGAAAGCCGCCTTCAAAACCAATTGAGGACTCTTTGAACCAACAGTCATGTTTTTCGGACTAATGAATTCACCAGCCACCTTTCAAGCAATGATGAATACAATCTTTAAGGATCTGATCAATCAAGGGAAGGTCGTTATTTACATGGATGACATTCTCATATTCACCCATGATTTATCAGAACATCGCGAACTCGTACAAAAGGTGTTACAACGCTTACGAGACAATGACCTATACATGAAACCCGAGAAATGCACGTTCGAAACTGATAAGGTCGACTTCTTGGGCCTTATTGTTTCTCATGACACCTTAGCAATGGAGTAATTGAATGGCTGACACCAAAGACTAAAGGAAGTACAAGCCTTCCTGGGATTTGGGAACTTTTACAGACGATTCATCAAGGACTTCTCAAAAATTGCACAACCACTGTTTAACCTAACAAAGAAGGATAATCAGTGGAATTGGGGAACGGAAACAGAAAAATCCTTTCAGTCTCTCAAAACAGCCTTCACGTCTAAACCAGTCCTATTGATGCCTGATCATACCAAACCATATCAAGTAGAAGTTGACGCATCAGAATACGCAACAGGAGGTATACTCATGCAAACCGGAGACGAAAACCGATGGCACCCTGTGGCCTATATCTCCAAGTCGCTCTCCAAGTTGGAACGAAACTACAACATCCACGATAAGGAATTGCTTGCAATCATACAAGCATTAGAAGTGTGGCGACACTACCTGGAAGGAGCCCCACACTCCATCAAAATCTTGACCGATCACCAGAACCTGACATACTTCCAGACAGCTCAGAAACTCAGCCGACGACAAGCACGTTGGGCATTATTCCTCACGCGATTTGAGTTTTCCCTCCTCCATAAACCAGGAAGTCTTAACAAAGCTGATCCATTGTCCAGATGACCAGATCATCAAGTCGGAATAGAAAATGACAATACCAATAGGGTCCTTCTCGATCCTAAATTCTTCTGAATTAGAGCAACTAGACAAGGGACTGTAACGGCTATAGGAGACGTAGAACTGCATCGAAGGATCAGAGAGTCCCCCAAAGGAGACCTCGAAGTAGTGAGTGCCCTCGACGTCATTCTACGAAACGGACCATGGTCTCTGGTGAAAAACCTACAGGAATGGAACTACAAAGATGGAATTATATTGTTCCAGGGTAAAATCTATGTCCCAGCTGACGACGATCTCTGACGAGACATTGTAAAGCTACACCACGACTCCCTAGCGGCGGGACACCCAGGTAGATACAAAACCTACGAACTAGTCAGCAGAGAATTCTGGTGGCCAGGAATGTCAGTCTTCATCAGAGACTACGTCAACGGTTGCGCCAAATGCCAGTTAACTAAACCCCATAATCATCCGACTTGCCTTTCGGTACTATCACTACCGACTTCATCACGGATCTCCCCGAATGTAAAGGATTCAATGCAGTACATGTCGTGGTCGACAGGTCAACAAAAACTGTCATTATATCGCCTTGTACAAAAACAATCAACAGTGACGGCACAGTCAACCTCCTGCTTGATCACACATGGTGGCGATACGGACTGTGGGACAAAATGATCTCTGATCGAGGGCCGCAGTTCGCTAGTAAAGTCATGGCCGCGGTCCACGAGAAACTCGGAATAACATCAGCACTCAGCACAGCTTATCACCCACAGACCAACGGAGAATCAGAACGATACAACCAAGAACTAGAACAGTTTCTACGAATCTTCTGTAACTACCGACAGGAAGACTGGGTGGACTATATACCGTATGCAGAGTTCAGCCACAACACTAGGGTCCACTCAGCAACCGGAAAATCGCCATTCGAACTCTTACACGGATATCAACCGCGATTCTTCCCAACATTTAACCCAACATCCAATCTACCAACCATCAAGGAACGTCTTGAGAATCTCAATTGACTCAGAGATGAACTCAAGGCCAGTTTAACTTCATCAGCGGAAACGATGAAAAACCAGCACAGGAACCATTCCATACCGTGGACAGGTTACAATATTGGGGACAAGGTATTACTCAATGGGAAAAACCTGAAAACAACGAGACCAAAAGCTAAGTTATCCGATCGTCATCATGGTCCATTCGAAGTCATTGACGTAATCAACCAGGTCAACTACAAATTGAAATTACCAAAGACCTGGCGAATACACCCGTCTTTCATGCATCGTTGCTGTCACCATACGTTGAAACAGAGGCTCATGGACTGAATTACCCCGAACCTCCCACAGAGTTGTTGGATGCCGATGAAGAATACGATGTGGAAAAAATATTGGACTCCAAACCCACAAGGAATAGGAAAGGAACTCAGTATCTCATCAAATGGTTGGACTACCCTGACTCTGAGAATTCCTGGGTCCCCATGTCAAACCTGTCAAACGTAATAGACATGGTCGAAGAATTCCACCAGAAACATCCATGGGCATACCGACACAAATAAACGGCGTTTACTGTCAGAATATTACTGATACAAGGTACCCGTCAAGACAAGGACCTTAAAAAGACCTACGCCTGGCCATGGATTCAACAAACATGTTCACCTCCACTGTTACCACTATCCCAGACACTTTCTTCTTCTCATTCTCACCCGAGAGTTCGCTCATGTTCTCTGGCACCAAAATTCCATACAACCCTTGTGACGACAGAGTCGACCTCTTTTGGCACATGGCATAGAACTACGACCCAAATTATTGGTTCTACGACGACTGGTGGAACGCCAACAGCGACACACTGGAGGGGGGTTGGGTAAAATCCGATGGGTTTTACGATTGGTGGAGCGCTAACAACGACATGCGCGACAATGGATGGGGTAACTCTGATGACAATGACGGTTGGGACTCTGATGGTTGGGGTGCCTGGGGACATCATACCCCTGCAGCACTATGGGATTGCAATACAAATGACGAGGAGGAGGCAATCTGTGAAGAGATGGAAAGGAGGCTCAACGACTGGTGGGAAACAGGACTCTGGGATATATCCGTTTCCAATGACGGGGTCAACAACGTACAAGCTCTGGTGCAAGCTTGTTATAAGAGGGGGGTAGTGTCACGAATTGCTGCCGATCTATTCATTTCTTATCTCCATGGACTATTAATCATTTCTCTCACCATCATCTTCTCTGTCTACAGTTACCATCACTTGATCTAATATGTACATCATTTATCTCCTCCGATTCCTATCTCCATGGACATTCTCACTTATTCACTTATTCTCAATTCACTTCTTTTACATATATACCAAAAGACTTGTAGTTAGTTCTTTAGTCTGTTCACTTCGTCTCCACTCCGCTCTCAGTACAGTGCAGTGTTGAGTATAGTCAGCTACTCATTGTCTACTCGTCTCTACTATCTCTCTATTCTTGTTCTCTCTTTCTCTCTCTCTCTTCTTACATCACCTTGTTTGTAAACCCGTCAATCTATTTGATTCATTGTGACTTGGGTGGTCATTGCTAAGTGACAAACGTTCTTGACAATGACCAGTTCACCAACTCTCATATACGTTCTTGTCAAATGGAACACCGTGGTGATGACTCTCCTTGGCTGAAACTCACCAGAGATGAGCAGTTGGTCCCCAGGCTAGGGCAAAACCATTCTATCCTCGAATACCGAGTGCGTTAATTTTTTTATCCTTCAATTCTGGAGTGGGCAACGACCACATGAACATGAGCGAGGTAATGACAGGAAAGAAAGGTGGGGAAAGAGGAAGAGCATGGTACCGTGCTGAAAAAGCAAGGCAACAAGAAGTATAAAATAGCTGCCCAATGACAAGGAGGTGGGACAGGTGGCCAGAGGAGAACTTGGAATGCCATTATTTAGACTCATTGGAAGACGATTAAAATGTTGCTGCTTTCTCATTTTTCATTTCCCATTCACCGTTCATCATCGACTGGCTGACTTCAGCATCATTTCGGCATGCTATTGGATACTTTCAACCTATTTCTATTAATTACCTATTAAATATATTATTTTTGCATACTATTACTATTACTATTACTTGGTCTGGGTAATAGGTGTTGAACTGAACAACCACTACTCCAACAGTTCAACATAAAGTAAACCTGACTGAAATGGTCAGTGCTTACCCCCCTATGACCTTTGACATTTGGCTGGTATCCAACGTTGGTGGGTTCAGTTCATACATGGGGGGTTCTCCCTGCCTCAGTGGGTCTTGCACTGTCTGCTACAAGCAGGGATTGCACATATGACCTGAATAGGAGGATTCTGGCCATCTTGGGCTTGGGTTTACTTTAGATAGATAGATAGAATTACGCTGCACTGTACTAGCTACAAGGAGCTACTACACAGACCCAATTGCTGGATGCTGCAGGGCAAGCAACAGAGATGTAGGGCCAATCGTCCTTGCAGGCAGGGTAGGGCGTCTACACCTCTGAAGCACTCTTTATGTTGAACTGAATATTCTAGTGCGTTGCGAGTGCGCATGCAGCCCCCGACTCTCTAAATCAAGAACACATCACATATCTTAGTAAGTACGCTTGCATACTCTTGCATATGTATCAATTCATCTCTTTGTGATGTTGCTGCTTATGTTTGTTTTATATATGCTTATGCAGCGCTAGATGAACCCTGTTTTAATATGCACATTGTGTTAACACTTTTGTACTTGTCAAGAACTGCTACAGTTCTCTGTCCTCCTTCCTCCTCTACTACATTACTGAACCTGTTTTCTGATCATTCGTCTATCGCATTTCCTTGATAAACCTTTTTAACCTTATATTACTGACTTTGAACCTTATAAAACCTGTCAAACTCTATAATAACTGTCATCAATCTTCCTATCTTTCTTATCTATCATCTGTTCTTCCTATCTTTGATTCGATCTCCTTATCTTTCTTAACCATATGGCATCATTCTACTTTTACTTACTTTTCCCATCCCTTCATATTTCTCATATATGTATACCCAAGATCTTTTGTAACTGATTCCCCAGTTCGTTCACTTCATCTCCACTCCGTACTACTACTACGCAGTGTAGAGCCTAGTCAGCCTACTTGTCTCTCTCTTTCTCTCTATCTCATTTACATCTCTCTCAATCTATTGGCCTTGTATCTGCTCTCTTAGTGTGTGACTTGGGTGGTTATTTGAGTGTATCGACAACCTTGACAGTACTTTTGAAAAGTTCTTGACACCAAAGAAGGAGCCATATCTGACACTGAAACCATGGCATCTAACACAACAGAGTAGCAATCAACAACATTAGACAAGCACAGATACACACCAAAGCTCACCTTCACAGTTATCCATCTTTAGTAGTGCAAAAAAACAAACTTGACAAAAAATCCGTAGGGATACAATGGGGGAAGAAAAGGAAACAAACGATACACACCCACTATAAATAAATAATATACATACATGGGTAAAGACGTCATTTGGAATTAGAGGTTACTGAAATTAGCGTGAGTAAATGTCAAAGTTACTAAGCCCAAAATGATGGTGTCTCCCTTTTCAAGATGAAATGGTATGATTAGGGTAATGGTACTCAAATGGTACTTGAATAAATTCGAACTTTTTGGTGACAAAAATATCTAAAATATGCTTAGAAAATCAATTAAAAAGAGTAAGCAATCAACCTGTGCTGAAAATTGCGTCGTTTGGGATGTGGAGAAGCAAAAAACCACAGAAAATGATTACGAGGCCCTTTAAGGCCGAGTTAACTTATGTCGACCTCGAAAATTTTACCACAACCTCAAAATCCCACCCCTTTTCGTTGCCACTCAACCCAACTGTGTGTCGTCACCACACCACACCGGTCTCTACTTTCCCGATCAACCTGAAATATCCAGACTGAGTCTGGACTGGGTCTACATACGTTGACAATCATGATGTCATGCCAGTGTGTTGACTCATCTCACCTTCATTGCCAGCGTCGTGCTTCATGGGATACTTACTCGCGTCCACGGCTTTCTCTCCACAAGTATGGCCATACTAATTGTTATCCGACATTTGCCAGTACTCGCCGCCCTACTTCCTCTGCTTCTGAAGCTTGGCTTCAGCCTCGGCGCCCTCGTAATTCAGAATTCTTGCCTCTTCATCGTCATTAATTTATGTTTATGTCATACTCTTAGCGACCTGTAGCGACCTCAAAGTCTTTTCCACGGGTTCAAACTCCCAACTTATTTCGTTCATACTACTTTGCAAGTAGCTGCAACGTAGTCAATATAAGAATGATGTTTTGTTGAGGAGGGCCTCGTAACTTGCCATGCGAAGCAGTGGCACCTTTCCCCAGTTGGTTCAGCCCGGGATCGAACTGGGGACCTCAAGTGTGGGAGTTTGATGGCGGATGTTTTGACCCCACAAGGCCCTTCTCTCTGAAAGAGAGTCAGGGAACCACTAGGAATTACTACTCCAATGTTGGAGTAGTGGTTGTTCAGTTCAACGAAAAGTTGCCATATATGGATGCTTTTAGTATATTTGATTGGTGTACAGACATATTCTGTATCAAAACTACTAAAAGAAGTACAAAAAGACCGAGAATCGAGAATCTGGACATAGTTACGGATATGCGTCCGAAAAGACAATAAATCCGGCTTCTAGATATGGGTGTCAATTGGCAATAGTTCATACAGTGGTGGCTGTTGAAAATGCACTGTTCAAAAAAGGCAACGTTTTCCCATCTGCGTATCTGAGGGAGAAACTGTCTGAAATCCAGCCACACAATGGCAACACATCCTAAAGTGGACATTCCAACGTTGAGCATAGTCACAGGTAGTCGAGTCTCAAACCCCCGTCAAGTCGTTTTGTCAATATTCATTGTACATCATGAGTTGCCTTTTTGGGACAGTGGATTTTCAACGGCCGCCACTGTATGTCCGTTGAGCAGATATGCCAGAACTCATGTATCCGCTTGACAGACATAACCGGCGCAGGGCCAGCCCTTCTGGGGTGGCAAAGCCCGCTACCATTTGCGCTGGTCTGCTTAGTCACGCACATTTGCCATTGCGATACAATCCTAGTTAGCGCTATAAGCAATACCAAAAAGTTACGAGGCCGATTGAAATGAGGCTGAGTTCTTTACACTCCGTTTCTGCATGTGGCAGTGCATATTCATCCCGTCTCCTCCCGTGCTGTTGCTTCCAGTTTCCTCTGGGTCCTTGCCAATCTACCTTGAATGGCAGCAATGTCTTGGATATGGCCAAGGACTTTTTTGTAAATAATATCTCGGACAAGCATGCCTATGCTACCATTCTTTGACTTATTTGTAGCAAAGGTGAAATCTCAAATTTTGTTCACTTTGAGCTTGTAATAAGCCTTCTTTCGCATATATGCAACACTGTCATTTAGCACCATTTGAGGTTTTGGGCACATAGTGAATGGCGCAAACATTTTCTATCAATTTTTGCGTTTGCTGGAAGGACACACTATTACTATACCTACGACTACTGACTAGCTTGAAACCTTCTGATACCTATAAGTCCCAATACCTCCTAATCCTGCCTTATTCTGGGAAATCAACAGAAATCTAGCAAAAACCAGGGGAAAAGCCCGAATTCAGATAAATTCGCAAATGGGGTTTTTCCTGATGACTATCTAGGCAATGTAGAACTATAATGCGCACTACTGTACCATTTAAATTAATTCGTCACCCCACCGTTACTGTTACACAGGTGACGAATCTAAATATTCGTCAGTTTGAGGATGTTACCATTACAAGGCAACGAAAAATTGCCTTTTATGGGTTGATTTCCCGCGGGTTTTTGGCGTGTAACGGTAGATGATTTACGGGTTACAAGGTGGAAATTTTGTCGTTTTTGGGAGGTCTGTTACCCATTACTGACAAATTGATTGAAGTGGTACGGTAGACCAGCTATATTCTTTGCAAGGGGGTGGCAAAACTTAAGTGAGCAATATACTGGGGATGGTTGGTTCAGTCTGAGGGTCTCTTAAAAATTTTCCTATATAGAAATTTTACAAGTATTTTGGCTGAATTTAGTATAGCTTTCAATGTTTTTGAAGCCCTCAATTATTTTTTGGCCATCAAACAAGTTACTAGGTCAATACAGGACATGTTGAAGAAGTCGAAAAAGTCACAGTTCCACCGGTATGTATTCCATTATAAGTATACAAACAGAACTGCCATTCATTCATTTCAGGAACTTGAAGACCTGACTGTCAAGAATGGAAAAGTCACTTGTCCTGAGCGCAGAAAAGAAATCCCTCTGATTCCGAGCAATGTGTCATCACCTGTAAGAAAAAAGGAGCAAAATATGTATTTTCCCTGAGCTTTGTCTGATTTATCACTCTGAGTCAACCTGACCTTAGGTGAACTCTGATTTAGCCATCCCCTAAGTCTGAGACAGCCACAGTCAAGATACTGATTCAACCCTCTTAAGTACACTGAGTTAGCCTTCTGGACTTAATGAGTCAACCTGAGCTCAAAAGGTGATTCAACCAGATGTCAGAAATCCTCATCTCAGCCACCTTCAGCTACACCTTCAGCACATGCCATACCCATACACTCCTTCATATTTCCATATCCATCACTCTTACATCATTCACTGCCTAAGCCCAGAAACCCTCAGAGGGTTTTTCAATTATACCTATGTGCACCCCCACCCTATTCTATTTCCGTTTCATTTATTATGTCAATTATTCATTCTGTTCATCGATCCACATCTATATTTGTTGTTTAACATTTGATTCACTTATTCTATTCATTGTTTGGGACTCGCAATCATTTAGTATATTAGTTAGAGGAGCACCATAGTTAGTGTGTATGGCAAGTCGTCTTGAGGCCATGGCAGCTTGGCAGGTGGCAGAGCTGGCAAATGGCAGGTAAATGGCAGTAAAAATCAATGATAAATTCTATTTTAATCTCTACATTCCTAATTCTCTCAATAAACTCTTCAGATCCCATGTACTGTCTACCGAATCATTCAAAACATTAATCTTGTCATTGAAGCCCTTGGGCTCTACCCCCTTGTCCACCTCTTCAAGCTCCTCCAACTCCAACTCCAACTCTATATTTTTCTCTACCTTGATCTCCTTCTCCAATACAACTGGTTCCTGATCAACCTGAGAAGCCACTGTCCCATAGATGCTACGCTTGAGAAGATCTTTCCAACCATCAATCAAAAGGGTCATACTCATATGCCCCTTTAATTCATCCATCTCCTCTTTCTTGACTTGTGCTGCCTCTGAGTCAAAGACATGAGTCCAAAGCACGTATGGTGTTGGCAGAGAAAATGAAGGAATTTTAGGAAATAGGGGTTGCTGACAGAGAGAAATGTATGGTTAGAAGACACCCAACTATGCAACAGTAGCTTCTCCGCTTCTTCTTCCTCTCGAGCAGTAAGAGGATGATCAAAAAAGGTGTTGAGAGGTCCTTCTTCTCCTTTACACTTCTTGGTCTTGGGTCTAGCAACAGTAGAGCCATGATCTTTGAGGAATTTGAAAGCCTCTTCACAAGCGGCATCTGTGGCATCCGAACAAGAACAGATATCTGAGATATGCTTCAGAAGTCAGTTGTCATGATGTTCGAGCTCGATATTGCAGAAGTTACATTTGTAGATACTGCGCCCAGACTTGTTTTCAAGTTGTTTGACTTTAGAGAAGTAATTAGAGATGAATTTGGGAACACTGGAACCACCTGTGCCTGGCATAGTGATAGATAGGAGGGTAGGTAAAGCTGGGGACGCAAAAACAAACATTTATATATATCTATTGACATGGCTTGCTAAATTGGTAGAACAAAACAAAACTTGTTTAGTCTCACTGCAAGGCCCTTGTTCCCATTTTGGAAAAATACTGAAAAATACCTGGCATTTGACAGAACTCGCTGCCGTTGCCATGTACACTAACCATAGTTAGTTGCGGAGTCTTGATACAGGAGTTGGTTTCACTACTCATATATAGGTAGTGTTCTCCTGTACTCAAGCCTCAGAATTGATCTTGTTGTTGTTTCCTCTTATTCTTCTTTGCTTGTTCTGCATTGTAAATTGAGGGATACGTGCACTATACTTGTGCACAGTGAATCTAGTTGGATGACTCTCTCAGGAGTCACAGGTGTCTTGTATCCTTCATAGGGATTCTTGTTCTACATTCACCATCCATCATCGTTCTCCTTGGTCTAGTTCTTTGCTGTCATCTCGGTTGCCTTACAGGTGTGTAGATTGATCCACCAGCAGCTCAGATCTCTGATCTCATAGGCTTAGGGTCAGTGGGTGAGTAGTGTCACTCCCTCTCACTGAAGCCACCCCTAGGTTCCAGACTCCTCCTGGGGCATTCTCCCCTCATCAACAAGCCCATTTGGCATCAAGAGGTTAGCCTGGCTCAAGGGTTCATGACACCAGACCTTCACACTGAAATAACCAAGGATCAAATATGATTCAGCCAATTTATCAACATTGAAGCAACCCAAGTTAGTTAATGACTCAACCATATCTTGAACAATTTGGCTGTCTAGCCTTGTTGATCTATGGCTAAATGTTATAATGTGAATGGTGGAAAGATATAATATCTAAGCATCCAATGAGGCAAAAATTTGAGTTGGTGTGATGATATAGTCATTTAGGAGCAACACTGCAATTGACAGGCATCACCTTGGGCATATGCTTTACATGGACACAGTCTGTATCTGTGAGGCCTTCATGATAAATCAAGGTCTATTTTCATTAACTCTTTCTCATCCCTTAGACTTTCTCATATATACTTGTGATCCTTTGTAACTGATTCCCCAGTTCATTCACTTCATCTCCACTCTGTACACCTGTCTACACAGTGTTGAGCCTAGTCAGCTAGCTCACTTTCCTCTATCTCTAAGGTAGAAGCCATCATTCTTCAGTGGACGTCACATGACTCAGCATGACATACCCAAATTTGGTGCGTTTTCAGTAGAAAAAGGTCTCAAATATTTACATGTACATGTGTAGACTAATCCTGCCATGAAGTTCTTCATTTTGGCCTTAAGATTACCCTGATATAGAAAAAATTGAGAGGAAGTAAAATTTCAGAGAGTAGTAGGCAAAATACAGCATACTCTGCCTACTAGACTCGCAAAAAGGCATGGCTCCAACTCCAGACTCAAAACCTTCAAGGAGCAGGAAAGGCTGGTCTGAAGTGTGCAATGCAGACTTTCTCACCATGGGTTCCGAGGTGCGTCAGCTGTACTATCAATAACATATTGCAGACCACTTCTACACATTCTAGCAATCACTCAGTCCAGGAAGACACGTCGCCCAGTGCTTCAGATCTATTCAGCTCCCATACATCAGTTTTTGCTCTTGAGACACGTCCTGCTAGTCCTAAGAGTGTGCTGCACTGCTTTATGGACAAGTTTAAGTCTCTTTCACCCACAATTCCCATCCCAGGAAAACCAAAAAAGCTATGCACTACTTCTTAGACATGTCAAAGATCTCACGTCACCATTCAAGATGTCATTGATGAAGTAGTATCTTTGTCTTTCTTTGCTCAGACTACTTTTTTGTAGGTTTTTCAGTTGGGCTCAAAAGTTCATGGATGCCTATGGTAAGGGTCTCAATGGAAGGCAAGCTGCTTGGGCTGCAAGAAAGTATAGAGGTCATAGGATTCTTCCAGCTAGCTTAATGGAAGGTATGGAGAAGGATAATGTGCAATAGAGTGATAGAGAGGCTGAAAAGTAGAGAAATTGCTAGCATAATGGCTACTGTGTCATCAATTCTTGAGCTAATTGCACCAAACTTGGCAGAACAAAATTTATTGTATATACGGACATTTTCATGGCAGCAATAGTATACTGTCAACCTGGAAGATATTTTAACGAATTTCGAAAGTATGAACCACCTAAAATGGAAGTGTGACAGGCATGTGACAGGGGTCCACCAAACAACAATGACTTCTACCTTATATCAATCTATCATCTTGTTATTGTCTTTTGTGTGACTTGGGTGGTTTATTTGAGTGTAACAGCAACCTTGACACTCTGGACCCTAGTCTACACAGTGTTGAGCCTAGTCAGTCCACTCATCTTTTATCTCTCTACTCTCAATCTATCTCTCTGCTTGTCTTGTTCTTGTCTTGAGCAGCTTAGGTGGTTCAGTCTTGAGTGCACATGTCCTTGACACTTGAAGAAACTCCTATACACCTACCTTGCTACTCAACACTCTCAGCAAAACCCTTTTTCTCTTTCATAACCATTCTACCCCTCTGCACTCCTTCCCTTGCATTTGAATTCACTTCAGTGCAGTATAATCTGAAGACAAATATGCTTCTCCTCCAGTGCTGATAGAGTCTGCTTCTATCTGCAATCTCATTTCTTTTGTTTTCTTTTTATTCTATCCTGGTTACCCTACAATTCATACCCCCTGACTACAGCTGTGATTGTCATAGGCCCCCATACTACCCATTTCCACCTCAGTTGCTGGATAAGCACAGCTACTATACTCACACATATAATTTATGTCGTAGCGACCTCCCAGATCTTTTCCACGGGTTCAATCTCCCACCCCTAAGCCAGTCTCTGTCCTTCCCGACAACCAAAATGTCTCCGATACTTACTTGACTGAAAACCTGAAAAACCAACAACTGTACAGTGTCATCATTATGACGCGTGTTTCCTCCTCTCAACCGTCACGAAGTGGGCGTAGCTCTTCCGTGTCCTCCCCGTTTTCATTCTCATACTGGTTGAGCTTTCTCTTCCACCTTCAGCTTGAAGTGAGTACTCCATCCACAAGTCTAAATATGCTGTCACTTGCAGGAAAAGAAAAAAATATGCAGATGTCAATGCCAGGCGTATACTGACCAGCGAACGAGGATTGTAAAGAGAGAAGGGGTCGGTATTTAACCCAAAAGTGTGTCTTCTACTTTCTTTCTTCTCTTCCTTTGGTTAATACTTTGTTTAGAACGATACTTACCTCATTGCATATCTCACCAACAATGTCGCCAACATAGAGCTCTCAGCAAGAGCACACAATATACTGTATGGCCCATCCCAGGTTCCTGGGATTAAGGCTTGGAATAGTAGATCAAAGTCACGTTTCAAGCATGTAGTGCGTCTCCCTTCTTTTTGTGTTAGACGGTTCTGACTAACACACATTTATTCTTGACTCTGCTTCTCTAAATGTCTGATCCATCCTCTCCCGGTACCCGATGCCCTGATGTCACCCTCAATGAAGATATTTCAGATCATTCAGTCGAAACTACAAAGGCAAGTTGTCCTCGTTGGTCTCTACCTTCCTGACAACCGAAATGTCTGGACTCGGTCTGGACCAGGTCCAATGACGTCGACAACTGTTGCCGTCGAAATGCCAGCCACAGTATTTACCGAAAACTGTACAGTTATGACATCAAACAAACACACCTTTCCAACCACTACATCTATTCTTGATGGTTGCGACCAGCTCAAGAACTCTATCATTTAATCTTGTGCTTCGGGCGAATATTCCCTCCTCACTTCTTCATGACTTCAGTCCCTTGTGCGTTCTTAACTCATTACTGAATATGTGGCTGACTTTCTTTTCATTTGTTCGCCCTTATGCTCCTCTTCTTTACCTCTTCAACTTCGCATTTCCCGTTACGGCTCCCTCACCCCCTCTCGTTCCCATTTGACTTTTGTCTGTATCCTGACAATGACACAAATCTGAAAATATTTGGGATGTAGGACCCTCAAAGACAAGCCGTCAAATCACCATCAAGAACCCAAGGAATGCCAGGCTGTTGAGTAGAGTGCTGGAGAATTTGGGGTGGTTCAAGATCAGGGTTGGCATTGAAGTTTGCGCTTTTGTTTCTTTCCTTTTTTAGTTTTTTTCCTTCCTGTTTTGTGCATGGGGTCAGCGTTGCCGCTCCTATATTCCGTCTTTTATTCTTTTGCTCTGCCTCTTCGTATTTCAGTAATATTTCTGTGCGTTACTGGGGCTCTGTTGTAGTTAGCATTTAGACTCCTTTTGGATACCACCAGCAAGTGCATCAAAGTTCTCACTGCTTGCCATGCTTCAACGCTTCACTGTGTTTTTGGTTCCTTTGATCCGTGCATTGGTTTTCGCTCCAGTCCCTTTCCTTCCCTGTTTATCAAATTTTCCTGCTGTGGCACACCTGCATGTCAGTAGGTACAATCTGTCAAGAAGTATAAGATTATGGATTCAATAACACCACTACTCGAGCACATAGACACCCAAAGGAAAAAGAGGGCCTCGTATATTGCCATGCGAAGCAGTGGCATCTTTCCCCAGTTGTATGAGTCGTTGGACGCTGTATTATCGATTGTATACTATTCCCTACGATATCTGAGAACGAGTGGGATTGATCATCACGTTTGGGGTTCTCCGGGTCCATGGAATGGATTTGGTTTCGCTGAATACAGAGGAATTGTAAGAACTGTTTAAGGGGATGAGTTTGGGCCTCAGCTTGGGAATACTGCCTGCTACTTACTGTCGTTAACATGAAGGATGGGGGTTGAGGTTACGAGACCTTTAGGCTGAGTTAATTTACTGTACTATCTCAATCAATTTGTGACAGGGTTGTGACTGTGACCCTGTCTCGCGAATATTTTTTTCGTGATTCTAGCTGAGTGACCTTGTTGAATTGGCGAATTAGTAAGCAGCCATCAACATTAGATTAGATGTAGATTAGATAGTAATCTAGTTAGTTACGCTTACTTACATCAGTAGTTCTTAGATAAGTAGTCACATGTACTATCTAGAACAGTATATAAGGGCTTGTAGTTTGCCCTACAAGAACAAGGATTTCCCTTAAACACTCATCGCTCTTAACCTCTAACAAACCGCTCTAACAAGCACTTCTACATCCCCAGGTAAGTATGCAGTTGCCGCTACGTATATAGAACATAGCCTGCTCAACAGGTTATGGGCCCCGCAAGCCCTGGACATCGCACCATCACTGGCAGCAAGTCCTAGACTGCGTAATACCTGGTAGCGCCCCTGCGGCTGCTTGAACATCGCCCTCAGTGGCAGAAGTTCTTTACATGCGCCCTCATGGCTGCTGTATGTGCTCAGTAGCGCCTTCATGGCTGCAAGCTGGAATAATGCACACCGGGGATAATCACTGTCATAAGCGCGCTAGCCGCAGCTTTCATTTATTTTTATGGCGCGTCCTTAACGCCGCCGCTTATCTTGCATATAGGATGTTATGCTGACAGTTTGATTATATCCCCAGATCACATTTGAAATGTCTTCCGGATCAAGCTTTATGTCCACCGTTCCAGAACTCACTGGACCGAACTATACCCTTTGGGCCAGCAAGTCCAAATCTTGGCTTCAATCTCAGGGCATCGCATATGTCCTCAATACCCCTCGTCCCAGAGATATTGAGATTACTCCAGCTCCTGCTCCCGCTGCCCCTGCTGGTACCACTGCTGGTGCCGCTGCAGGAGCAACTGATGAAGAAGCATCTCCTACCCACTTTACTGCCGCTGCCACTGGTAGTACAATCAATTGGGACAAAGATAACGACAAGGCCATGGGAGTTATCAAACTTCGTGTCTCTCAGGCCATTGGTATGAAACTCAAGGACATCACTACCGCCAGAAGAATGTGGGGAACTCTCAAAGATCTCTATGGTAAACCTGGAGCTGCTGAAATCTTTCAGAACTTCAAGCGAGCCATGAACGCCGAAATCCCTCGCAACGCTCATCCCGGTGCCGCTATTGATCTCATCAAAATGTACCTCACTCGTATCAATAATGCTGGAGTTAATACGGCTATTCCCCTCTATCTCCAATACATGATCGTTATCAACAAACTCCCCGCCGATATCTATGGCTATGTCATTGCCAAAGAAACTCAGGATGACATCGACGCTTTCGAAGATGGATCCCTCGATGATCTTCGTACTCAGGTTGTCAACACTTGGGAAGCTCGTGGCGGAAAGAAACCTCAGTCCGCTAACGCCACTAAAATCACGGCAATCAAACGCAAAGGCAAACCTCCTGTCTTTGAGGAACAGCAGCAGCAGCGCCATAAAGGCAGCAGCAGCGCTTGGAGAGGCAAAGGCCGAGGACGTGGCAACTGGCGAGGCCGCGGAAAATGCGCCGGTGAACAAACACGCCAGAAGCAACAAGCCCAGAGTATGGGTCCTATTAAATTAGGACACTCACACGTCATACATGCGGCGAAGTTCTTCAAGGAAACTCCGACCATTACGGTCACGGAGCCCTCTACCAAAGATGTGCGTAAACCATTCTTTAGCGAGTCTGTAAAGCCTTTTGACGGATTTTTCTCATCTGTCCAGAACGCCTTTAAAACCGCTCGTGATAATGGGTTAAAGCCAACTGGTGAGCTCCTCAAAGACCTTGAACTAGCACACATGTCTGATTCCAAAGCCTCTACCTCTCTCCCTCATCCCTCTATCATTTCCGATGGTCATTCTTTCATGGAACGATATTATTGGCAAAATCTTGTCGCCCCCTATCCTGAAGGTCACACCTTCTCTCACACCGATTCCAACCCTGCTCACGATGACAACCATTGGTTCGCCATCTGCGACAACAAACCTGTCTCCAACAGTTGGGGTGCTGCCAACTGGGGTACTCCACAACAACAGGAGGCGTGGAACAACTTCGGGTGGATGCAGGACAAATGCGTGGGAACGGACGACAACGCCGAAATGGCCGAGGAGGACGACAGACTGTTGGACAGCCTCATTTCCAACGTGGGGAGCATGAACTCGGAGGAGTTCGAAAGGGAAAAGGAGGAGTCAACCAAGCGCCTCAGAATGTGGGAGGCAGGTCTCGTCAACATGGGGAATTCCGACAAAGAGAACGTCGACCCCAACCCCAGAACGCTCCAGGAGCGTATGCAGGTGATCACCGACAAGATGACTCAAAGGTGGTATTCGGGAGAGTTCGACAGGGAGTACAACGATGGTCTCGAGGACCTCGACCAGATGAGTGCCTCCAATTCATCAGGGTGGAGCCAAGCGCGGTCGGTTACCCCCTTATTCGAGGAAATCTCCACGTCCCCACATGCTTCCAACTCGGATGCCGACGGGGATGCCGACTCCCTACCGGACCTCATAACACCACCGTCGAGTTCTCCGGATATGGACGTTATATCCCTCGGATCTGACTCCGAGGAGGAAATGATTTCCGAGAGTTGGAATGATGGCGGGTACTACAGGTACGCCACACCCTCTTTCTCTTCCATTGTGAATAGAGTATCTGACACTTCCCATACAGTGCAGATGATGAGCCCGGTCGCATGTGAATTATTATTATCACATACTTGTAACATATTTATACATACCGCTCCTCTGGGCTCTATTAGCCCCTCTATTTATAATGTACCCAATATATTATGTCCCTGTGGGACTTATTATTCATCCTGTGTGAATTGCAAGGGAAAGAATACTCTCATCAACCAGAAACATTATGACAACGCCTGGTTACTCGACTCTGGAGCATCTGCTCATTATACTTTTGACTTAGCCGATTTTGTTGAGTCACATAAAGTAGATCCAATCTCCATTCAAACTGCAAATGGAGTTACCAAAACCAATACCGCCGGTACTGTCATCATACAACAGGGATCTCGCTACTTCAAAGTTGCCCCTGTTTACTATGTTGCCGATCTCAATCAACAGTTACTATCACTTGGCACATTCCTACAGTCAGACAGAGTGACAGCCCATGGATCAGACAAAATGATCATGCTGATGAAGCATGACAAAATGACAGATGTAGATGGACATGCAAGGCATCGTCGTTGGTTGACATTTACCAAACGATCACCAGAAGATACCATTCATTATCTTCCTCATACCAAAACTGATGTCGCCTCCTTGGCAGACGCTATGATTTATGAAATCAACTTCGACTTAGCACATCAATGCGCTGGTCACCCTTCTCGTGATGTTCTCAAACATCTTCGAACACATACCGACGGCTGGCCTGAATTTAATATTCCTTTACAACCACCATTATGCCGTGGATGTCTCGAAGGTAAAACACCACAACGAGTTTACCCACCATCAGAAAGTCAGGCGTCGCGTCCCTTTGAATTAATCCATTCAGATCTCAAAGAATTCCCTGAATCGTATCACAAATTCAATTATATGATAATCTTTTTGGACGACTTTATATCTAACGCATGGGCCTTTCTATTGAACAATAAGAAAACGCCAGTACATGTGACTTGCCAATGGCTCGCCATGGTTGAGAATCAATACAAGTCTAAAGTCGAACAATGGATGTCCGATGCAGGGGGAGAATACATCAAAGGTGCCTTCAGAGAAATGTTGAAAGACAAAGGCATCAAGATCCTACAAAGCGCACCATACACCCCCCAACAAAATGGTCATGCTGAGCGCCTCATGCGCACTATAATGGATAAGGCTGAGGCGATGCGCAAACACGCGTGTCTTCCTGATAGCTGGTGGGAATTTTGTGTTACACATGCAGTGTATTTGTATACGCGCACTCCGATGCGGCGACATGAATGGATAACACCATATGAAGTTCTGGAAAAGAAAAAGCCTCGTATGGATCACTTACGCGTACTTGGCTGTGGAGCATATGTCTTCGTTCCCGCGAAAATTCGAAAGAACAAACTCGCTTCCAAAACAGAACTTATGACCTATCTTGGTCCTGCCCCTGGCAGACATGGTGATCTGTTCATGAGAAAGAACAATGCATTATTCACTGCACCACAAGCAGTATTCAACGAAACTTTGTTTCCTCGATGTGACAAAAGCACAACAAACTCCAAAAGACTTCCTATAACGTCGAAAGACATTCCAAACGATCCTAATGAGGATACTCCTCAAATGTTCGGCGAAGATGAAGACGAGCATTTTTACATACCCAACGCACCTTCCAAAAGGAGACCTGATGTTCGGCATGACGATGCTGACAGACAGAGTCCGTGGAGATCGCCACCGGAAATGCCACCTCCGAGATCTGAGTCTGAACCTGATACACCACCTCAGCTTCCACAGACACCTCCGAGGCGACCAAGGCAATCACCGAATCTGCCTCCTACACCTAGACGACCTCAACGTGAAAGGAGAGCACCAAAAATATTTGTACCAGACTCTAATCAAGCCTGGAGACAGGGGAGCACTCAGCCCCCTGGCGTGCGTGCACGCGATGCAGACAAACAGGTCGCAGCTGATAAACGCGACACTGATAGAGCTGCAAGAGAACGTGAGGCATGGCGAGAGCTAAACCAGCCACACGAGCCTGCAGCCGCAGAACCACAGGATCCCGGTCCTAGTTCCGCAGGACAAAGTGACTCAGGAGACGCTGATGAAGGTCTCAGGCCACATTCGTCCACATCAGACGATGAGAACTCTGCATCTAATACAGATGGAAACGATCTTTTAGAAGATCAGGCACAACTATGCCGGGAAGGGGGAGTACAGATGATAAATCTCTTGCTTAATAATGCAATTGACTCTAAATCTCCCCGCGAATGGACACTCCGAGAAATATTGCTCTTACCAGATAGAGAGCAAGAGGAATGGAAAATCGCTTGCCGTGAAGAACTAGAGGTACTTCGCAGGCGCGGAACTTTCCAACTCATAGATCATCCTGAGAATAGGAAAGTCATAAAAAACTGATGGGTCTTTGACATCAAAACTGATGGTCGAAAGAAGGCGAGACTCGTCACTAAAGGCTTCTCACAGATTGAAGGTCTAGACTTCGATCAAGTCTTCTCTCCAGTTGTTCGCTTCGAGACGGTGCACCTAATCTTCGCATTGGCAGCCCTTAATAATTGGCACATCTCAGGTGTCGATGTTCATAGTGCCTATCTTTATGGCATACTCGAAGAAGAGATCTATATGGAACAACCGGAAGGTTTTATAGAACCTGGAAAAGAACGCAAAGTCATTCGGCTACTTCGCGCTCTATATGGACTTAAGCAAGCCGGTCTTGCATGGTGGAAAGGTCTCGACAAGTCCATGGCAGAGCTTGGTTTCAAGCGAATCAACTCTGATGCCGGAATCTTCGTATACAATCAAAACGGTCACATAGTTATTGCCGTTGTCTACATTGATGATGCCTTATTCTGTGGAGCAGACAAGCAGTTAGTACTCAAACTGAAGGCGAAATTTATGAAGAAATTGGAATGCAGGGATCTTGGCGATGCCAAAGAATTTCTTAGGATGAACATCATCAGGAAAGGCAGCAAGATTTATCTTGATCAATGCGCCTACCTTGAAAAGGTACTAGAACGATGTGGTATGCAAAACGCGAAAGCTTCTGCTACTCCATTACCTGCAGGATATTATCCTATAAAAAACAAAACCCCAGTCGACCCAATCCTTCAACAGAAATATCAAACTGTCATCGGGTCTCTTCTTTACATCATGTTAGGAACTCGTCCTGACATAGCCTTCGCCGTTACCAAAATGGCACAGCACGCTGCAAACCCTTCAGATGATCATCTAGCTAAAGCTCTCTGGATTTGCCGTTACCTTCTCGGTACTCGACACTATGCACTAGTGTATGACGGATCCAAGAAAAAGATCACTAAATCAGATCCATTAGGAACTGGTCTCGCTGCATACACAGACTCTGATTGGGCATCAGACCCAAATGATCATCGATCACATACTGGCTTCTTCCTAACGTTGGCCCGTGGAACTTTCTACTGGGCCTCTAGAGCTCAAACCACAACCGCGTTAAGCTCTACTGAAGCTGAATATATGGCACTTAGCGACTGTAGTCGTCAAGTCATTTGGATAAAAGCTCTCTTAGAAGAACTTAACATTCAGATGAAAGCTATTGATATCTATGGGGACAATCAAGGATCTATCTTTATCACATCCAATCCTGTTACAGAACGACGTTCAAAACACATTGCTGTCAAATATCACTTTATTCGTGAACATGTAGCAAATGAGAACGTAACAATAAAGTTCATAGAAGGAAGCGATAATCCTGCAGATATGTTTACAAAGAACCTTGGCAGACAAAAATTCGAGAAGTTTAGATCACAACTAGGACTTCAATTTTATACTAGTTGAGCCTTGGTATAACGTATCATAGAACCTTGATACAATGTATCATAGAACCGTGGTACAACGTATCTCAAATAACGAAGATGAACCTCAGCTGCTTATAGCGCCTTTATGCTTACGCGCACTAATGGTGCAGCTTAGCAAGGGGGAGTGTTGAATTGGCGAATTAGTAAGCAGCCATCAACATTAGATTAGATGTAGATTAGATAGTAATCTAGTTAGTTACGCTTACTTACATCAGTAGTTCTTAGATAAGTAGTCACATGTACTATCTAGAACAGTATATAAGGGCTTGTAGTTTGCCCTACAAGAACAAGGATTTCCCTTAAACACTCATCGCTCTTAAGCTCTAACAAGCACTTCTACATCCCCAGGTAAGTATGCAGTTGCCGCTACGTATATAGAACATAGCCTGCTCAACAGACCTGTGACAGAGGAAATTTTTTCGCAAATTTCGCGAAATTTTGACCTGTTTATAGCCGTTTTGGTAAATTTTTAGTGACAGTTTGGCTGTCCCTTTCGTGAATGGACCTCTGTGACCACGGACAGCTCAGGAAAATTCGCGAATTTTTGGGGGCCGTGATGCGTGACTCGTGAATTGATTGAAATAGTACAGTATGTCGTTCAGAGTGACTGTCAAGGTTGTCGGTACACTCGATAACCACCCAAGTCACACAATACGAGAGGGCCAGTTACAAGAGAATAGATTGATCAAGAGAGATAGAGAGAAAGAGAGATAGTAAGCTGACTAGGCTCTACACTGCGTAGTAAGAGTACGGAGCGGAGACGAAGTGAACGAACTAAGGAATAGGTTACAAAGATCACAGGTATATAAGTAAAAATGTGAACAGATGGGAAAGAGTAAGTAATAATAGACTGTATCATGTGGAGATGTCAAGGGTGAGAAAGTAATAGGCTGAATACGGATAGATGAAGGTACTGGATCATAAGGAATGATTGACAGTGAGAATGTCCATGGAGATAAAAGGCGAAGGAGATAAGTATATGAGTCATAGATCTATGGAGATGGTAACTATAGACGATGATGGGAAATGGTTGATGTTTATGGGGTTAGAGCGGGAAGTAGGTAGTAAAAGGAAAAGAATAGAAAGGAAAATGAATAGGCGGGGAGCGATTCATGACAGTGACCTCCCAAATCTTTTCCACGGGTTCAAACTCGGCACCCAGAAAGATGCAGGTACAGGTGGTGCATGGTGTGGGTACCCATGGTGCTGGTGGACTTTGGGTGCAGGTGCATTTTGGGTGCGAGTGGGTGCGAGTGTGGCTGGTGCGGGTCCTAGTGCCGGTAAAAGTCATGGGAATAAGAAATAAATGTAGAACAGAACTAGAAAAACATGAGATATTAAGTTTGGAATGGCTCACAAAGCACGAGTTGAGCATCAGCCTTTTCTTACTTGACTCACAAAAATAGAACTCGAATAACATCACAAGCATTCGAAATCCTCTTTTTCTTGTCGGTCGCGTCGGTGGTCATCGTTGTATGAGTTGATTATGATTACTTCGGCCAAACTTCGGCAAGAGGCCCATTGAATGTTCGGGTTTCCCCGGCCGCACCATCGCTCACCGTGCCCTGTGCACTTGGGGTTTTCTATTTACGAGGCCACAGAAATGAGATCGAGTTCTGGCCTGAAGTCAAAATCGCAGGTGGGTGGGGCTTGGAGCAATACAAAAGCCAAACAGTACTAAGCAAAAATGAAAGTTTTGGAGAAGAGTGAAAATGTCTCTAGAGTTGAATAGCTGTAACTCAGTCCGGAACGCCAACAAAAGATAGACGCCAGCAAAAGATGCTGACTATACAAATGAGATGAGCGTAGCGCCTACTTGTGGCGCCAATGGTATGGCTACCCTCACACCGGGCTAAATACAATCTGATTCGGCTGTTCTTTGCTGCGAGCCGGGGTTTCACTGATGCAGCTAAAGAATATAGGTACATCTGTACCTCGAACCGAGAGGGAATTTACCCTGATACAGGTACAGATATGATATTGGTATGATAGGTACCCGGGATGGTAGTATGGTTGGGTACAGTGTGGAAAGCATCCAGCAGCAACCATCATCCTGTCTCTAGATCATACCATATCCAACGAGAGGCTCCTTATGCATTTTTTATCATTTCCATTGAAGGACACTATGCCCGTGCGCAGTCTGCACCTGTAACCCTTTAACTGTAACACCATATCATTGATACTGTGACTACGCAAGGCCCCACTAGAACTCAGAAGATCAAAAATCTGGGGTACAGCGGCAACTACTCTATGTAGATCAGCAGATAGATAGATTACAAGGCTCCTTATGGACTCATTTCTATAATCTGAGGCTTTCGCGTGTGGCTTTGGATATACAATTTTCTCCAGATTTTCTTACTAATTTCCGGCTCGAAATCTGATAGAAGCTGGCATTGAACAATTGACAGCGTTCATTTGGCACTCGCCACTCACTCCTTTTCCTTTGGGCCTCGTCATTGCCAAACGCAGTGGTGGCCCACATCTCTTTCATAAACGACATCCGTTGAAACTAAATAGCTAGTGTGGCCTTCACTTGACCCACTTGCACCGTGGTACGTGAAGGCTCCCATTTCTCCAGAATGCTACCCGTGGTCACTATTTCTACTTTCTTCAAACGCCTAGCAAAAACGAGGGTAATTGTTGGTGCTATCATCAGGCCCTGTTTCCGACGAGACGATCGACTATGATAGCGTGGCAGACACC